>CM067514.1:19440510-19617534 GCA_034509495.1 Acestrorhynchus altus | reverse complement strand
ATTTTGTCTGACTTTTAAAGAATTTATTTGCAAATAATGGTGGAAAATAAGTATTTGGTCAATAACAAAAGTTCATCTCAATACTTTGTTGTATATCCTCTGTTGGCAATGACAGAGGTCAAACGTTTTCTGTAAGTCTTCACAAGGTTGGCACACACTGTTGCTGGTATGTTGGCCCATTTCTCCATGCAGATCTCCTCTAGAGCAGTGATGTTTTGGGGCTGTCGGCGGGCAACACGGACTTTTAACTCCCTCCAAAGGTTTTCGATGGGGTTGAGATCGGGAGACTGGCTAGGCCACTCCAGGACTTTGAAATGTTTCTTACGAAGCCACTCCTTTGTTGCCCTGGCAGTGTGCTTGGGATCATTGTCATGCTGAAAGACCCAGCCACGTTTCATCTTCATTGCCCTTGCTGATGGAAGGAGGTTTGCACCCAAAATCTCACAATACATGGCCCCATTCATTCTTTCATGTACACGGACCAGTCGTCCTGGTCCCTTTGCAGAGAAACAGCCCCAAAGCATGATGTTGCCACCCCCATGCTTCACAGTTGGTATGGTGTTCTTTGGATGCAACTCCGCATTCACTGTCCTCCAAACACAACGAGTTGTGTTTTTACCAAATAGTTCTACTTTGGTTTCATCTGACCATATGACATTCTCCCAATACTCTTCTGGAACATCCAAATACTCTCTAGCAAACTTCAGACGTGCCTGGATATGGACTGGCTTAAGCAGGGGGACATGTCTGGCACTGCAAGATCTGAGTCCCTGGCGTCGTAGTGTGTTGCTGATGGTAGCCTTTGTAACGTTGGTCCCAGCTTTCTGCAGGTCATTCACTAGATCCCCCCTTGTGGTTCTGGGATTTTTCCTCACCGTCCTTGTGATCATTTTGACCCCACGGGCTGAGATCTTGCGTGGAGCCCCAGATCGAGGGAGATTAGTAGTGGTCTTGTAGGTCTTCCTTTTTCTAATTATTGCTCCCACAGTAGATTTCTTCACACCAAGCTGCTTGCCTATTGCAGATTCAGTCTTCCCAGCCTGGTGCAGGTCTACAATTCGGTTTCTGGTGTCCTCCGACAGCTCTTTCGTCTTCACCATAGTGGAGTTTGGAGTGTGACTGTTTGAGGTTGTGGGCAGGTGTCTTTTATACTGTTAACAACTTCAAACAGGTGCCATTAATACAGGTAATGAGTGGGGGAAAGAGGAGCCTCTTAAAAAAGAAGTTACAGGTCTGTGACAGCCAGAAATCTTGCTTGTTTGTAGGTGACCAAATACTTATTTTCCACCATTATTTGCAAATAAATTCTTTAAAAGTCAGACAAAATGATTTTCTCAATTTTTTTTTCACATTTTGTCTCTCATAGTTGAGATCTACCTATGATGTCAATTACAGGCCTCTCTCATCTTTTTAAGTGGGAGAACTTGCACAATTGGTGACTGACTAAATACTTATTTTCCCCACTGTATATGTATATGTATATATGTGTGTGTGTGTGTGTGTGTGTGTGTGTGTGTGTGTGTGTGTGTGTGTGTGCGTGTGTGGACAGTAGAGTCAGTCAATCTTTTGATAATGCCATTTATTTCAGAGGAAACAGTTAATGAACTGTAAAAATTCATGTTTGTTCAAAATAATTAAAATCATAATTAAAAGCATAGTTTTAAAATTAAAGTGCAGAGCTAACTTTAACAGTCATGATTCACCAACAAAACAACTAACTAGTCATTTCTAGAGCAAAACGCAATGTCTGGCACAAAACCAACATCTCATTAACCCCAGAACACCATTCTCACAGTGAAACTGGGTGTTTTTCAGCAGCAAGGACTGGGAAACTGATCAGAGTTGAGGGGAAGATGGATGGTGTTAAATACACAGAGATGAAGGAGCTGGAGCAGTTTTGCTTTGAGGAATGGGCAAAAATCCCTGTGGCAAGATGTGGCAAGTTCATAGAGACTTTCCCAAAGTGACCTGCAGCTGCAATTTCCACAAAAGGTGGCTCTACAAATGACTGACTTTAGGGGGGTGAATAGTTATGTGCATTGAAGTTTTGTTATTTTGTGCTATTGTTGTTTGATTCACAATAAAAAAATCATCATAGCCAGTGATGCAAACCCTCAAATAATCAATTTTAATTCTATTTTATAATAATAATAATAATAATAATAACAATAATAATATTTTAAGTATTTAATAATAATGATAATAATAATAATAATAATAATAATAATAATAATAATAAAGTATATAATAGTTTGTTTAAAAGAAATGTAATTATTAAAGATTAGGCCCTCTTGTTTTGGGTCTAACCTTGGTAGAGTTCTGCAACCATAAACAGGTCACTGCACTCAAACCAATGGGCTACTTCAGTTCAGTGACCAGTAGAAACATCTCATGCATTTAAAAGAAAACCAAACAAACAAACAAACAAACAAAAAACCCTGTGCTAAACAATACTATGTAATGTGTGATTAACATGACACTGCCAAATATGTAAATGAAGGGGGAAAGGTTACAGTTATGAAGGTTTATCAGATAAAACCACATTTTATGTTTTATGTTTATAATATTAATTTTTGCAGTCGGTTGGATCAGCAACAGTTTAACTTTCAAACTTTAGTCTGTTGTTTTAGACCAAAAATGATCCAGAAAAGAGGAGTCTCACAACCCTCACTTCTAATTCTCACGCATGTCTAGAGAGAACTCGATACTTGACATGAAACATCATTACTCTTATACAAGTTGTTTTTACTTCTATTTTTCCGAGTACAGTAGTATTTTATTCTACACTTCTCCGCTGGACAATGTGTCTCACATCAAGCCCTTGTCAGTCCTTGCAGTCCGTTTTTGTTCCAACCAAAGCAGTGTTCAACATACTCTAGGAGGAGGAGCATGCTCATCCCCAGAGAATGAATACAAAGTACACAGGATGAATTGTGTAATCACAAGTGTGTAAAATACAGCATGAGGCAACTTCAGGGGAGTAACTCATATGAACTCACACTGATACAGATGGCTAATGTGTAAGAAGGGTTCCACCACTGAAACACTGTCTTTACTATATAAAGCCATGCTTAGAGAAGGCTATTCAATTATTTACAAGGTAACAGACTGTGTCCATAACAATACACTACCATTTTAAATAGTTTGCTAATAGTCTGTCACTGGTCACAGCATGTTACCAAAACTCAACATCAGGACAATGTTTAATTCCAACAATTTAATGTAGAATACTGACGTCAGCTGACTTTTTGATGTGTGAATTTGTGAAGTTAAGTAACTAAAACCCAAAGTCTTGAAACCCTCACACACCTAAGTCATATTAAAGTTTAATCCTGACATGTAGTCATGAGGTATGGAGAGCAAAAACAAACATCTGTATATTAACATCCACAAAACATGTCATTCTAACATGGTATTAACTAAACTCAATTCAATGCATGTCCATCCATAGAGGTTGACCAGCAATGCTGGGTTTTTAAATTAACCTGATTTTCATTGTTGAAAGTCCATGTCTGTCAAACATTAGAGCTGAATGCATTTCTTGATGACAAATTGACGAATGGTGTCTGGGTAGAGTCAGAGACATTATAATTTGTACCGTTCTAGTGCTGGATTTACAAAAGCTTCCCTAAGAAAAAAACACTTCTGAAGGATCTGGAGATGCACTAAGAAGTTAACGCAGACGTTCTTAAATATTTTCCTGAGGAATTCTTCATTGATTTATCAAGGTTTTTTTTTTCATTGTTTTCTTATTTAGGCATTCATTTTTTGATATTAGTCTTTTAGGCAGCATTAACATACAGCTTAACATAAACAATGCAAAATAAAATTATTAAAACCCCCTCCCACCATTCTTAAAGAGAGTAAGAAATGATTTTGTATTGTTTAGATACTACCAGTACTTTAAGAACAATCTTAAATACACAATCTTAACTACAGCCCCTGCTCCAATATAGAATTTCATGACTGCCCACACAAAAGAGAAAAGTCACTGTACAACGATTTAATCCAAGTGATTTGGAAGAATTTCTATTGGTTCATTTGTCATGAAATGTTGACAAACTGTATAGAAGAACTATCAGATTCACATCGTTTCAAAAGTGAAAATAAAAATAGGATTTTGATCTGTATATCAGTCACGAGGTTTAACCATCACCCTCACATTCGTGGTGGATTTACTGGGAGGATTCAGGCCGCGGTCACTTATCCTTTGTACCAGTTTTAACCTTTTTATTTCTCGATTTCCGTGACGCTGCTCTGTGACAACTTCAGTTGTGAAGTTGTAAACAAATAAATGTTGATTTGATTTGATGTCATGTTACATGGTCTCACATTTTCAGAGTCAGATTATTTCATAAGTGGGAAACGAACAAAAAAGCAGGATTGTTACCAAAGCTGTGGACTGGCCTGAGCTAAACGGCTGCAGAGCGGGAGTGTTTTTACACTTTCGGCAGGAGACGGTGAACTTCTTCAACGCTGTCCTGAAGCTGGCTTAGACACCACCACAGGATTTCACTGTGTGAATGACATGCAAATCAGCGTTGACTCCACTTAAAATTTAATTCTGAAAATATTTGCTCAGGGACTCGTTTACAGAGGTTTGTAGGGTTTAAAATAATGATAAACTCGTGTAAAGAGAGCGGGGAGGTTACTGTACCTGAGGTCTCGTGCAGCAGAGCAGCTCGCGCAGAAGTTGGAGCTGAACGCAGGTACTCCGCCTTTCTGCGTCACGTGGAGGAAAGTGAGCTGTTCAGCCAATCAGAGACGCCTTTTTCTTTTTTTTTCGATGAGGTGGAAGCTTAATGAAGCCGCCAGGAGGCGCCATAATACTCTCAGAAATAAAGACACACAAGGGACAAATTCTTTAATTTGAGGTCAAAACTACCCCTCAGAAAGCGTTTTGTACCTGTATTGAAAGGTGCATCATCCAGTCCACGACAAACATAAAAATGAGGATATTCAGAATCACATGGCCACCTTACTACATATAGTTACTACATATAGTTGTGACTGAAGCCAGAGTAAAATCAGAAAGTCCATGTGAGAAAACAAGTTTCGAAGTGAGATGTGAACTCTGGGAATATGACACTAATCTCTAAATGGGTACGGCTGACACAGCAGAAGAACCTTCCTGGGGATTTTATTCTCAGACCAGAAAAAGATTACAGAGTATCTCCTCAGCAGCTTCCGTCATGAACCCTCTGCATGTACATAGAGCACATATTGCTAGTGATTCATTACAATTTGTCCTCTTCAGGCACAATCAGTAATTTATGTGTGTGTGTGTGTGTGTGTGTGTGTGTGTGTGTGTGTGTGTGTGTGTGTGTGTGTGTGAATTTATACATTTTGCTAATAATGTAAATACAGCAATTTGCTCTTTTGGCTTTTGTCTACACACCTCACAAAAATACAAGCATGATGATACTGATGATATTTCTGATCTGACATTTAATACACAAAAATACTCGAAATGCTTCCTTTAATGAAAAATTTCAATGTAAAAGATTTAAAACCAAGTGAATTTGGAGGATTTCTATTGGTCCATTAGTTAGGAAATGTTGATACAACCATTGTGATGGCACACACACACACACACACACACACACACACACACACACACACACAACCACACACACACACACACTGTTTAGGTCTTTCACCATCTTTCACCAGTCGCAACCAGTGACATAAACACTTCCTCTGTCTGTCTAACAGACGCTGCATTGAACTAAACCAGCATGTCCACCTACCACCATGGACCAACACCAGCAGATGACTTGGCATCTTTTTTTTTTTGAGAACAACATACTACATTCATTTTAATAATATTAGAGAAATTATTTAAGTTCTACCAAATGTGACGTTGGTGGTGAACAAGGAGCGTGAAGACCGACCATGTTCACTTCAAAAGTTACTCTTTCATTGTTGGAACCAGGCCTGTGGCTCAACGCCATCACACACACACACACACACACACACACACACACACACACACACACACACACACACACACACACACACACACACCAGAACCACATACTGACATATAAAATTGTACTATACCACTATTAGTAGTGCAGTAGTAGTACAGGGCTGGGCAGGGTCATCCTATACTCCTGCCAGGATTTTTATTTCAAAATTAATTGGGAAGCTGTAATGGAGATGGACACACTTCAGGACAGAGCAGATGAGTTTGGGTTACAATGGCCAAACACATTAGAATGAGTATGGTAATGATTTATAGAATACAAAACAAAACTTTCTTGCCAATGATTATACAGTCTAAATGCAATGGTGTCCAATCTAAAAACATTAGGTAATAAGAGGTGGGGTGATGTGACAAAAAGTGTCACAAGTATAAACTGGATGTTTTAGGAGCAAATTTCAGACATATTCCAGGGTCGTCTCGGTTAACATTTCTTTGAATAAAGGTAAAGCCTGCTTTTCTCTTTAAAACCATTACCAGTGTCTGTATCTTTTGTTAAATAGTGAATTAATTTAATAATGATGAGAAGCTTGAGGACAGGACCATTTGGTTATGACAGTAGCCTATAGCAGTACTGCACTAATGTTTTTGGCCATCTGGGAAAATATGTAAAACTTCATGTCTGGTCAGTGAGTGTTTGCCTTTAGAATACATTCACTTAAATAACTAATATACTGTTTACAAGATATTAGTGTATTGTTGTTGTCTATTTGTTTGGTGATCCTGTGAAGAGGTCTGAAGAAATCTCCACTGACAGTCTTGATTGAATAATAAGTTTTATTACAAAAAAGACAATGTCATACAGGAAACCATGGTTTCTCCCTGGAGAACCCTTCTTGGCTGAATGCAGGATTCTGCTGTAGGTCAAAACTTTTCTCTTTTTATACCTTCAATTTCACACAAATCTAGGGGCCCCCACATATGGAACCCCACATATGTTACAGTGTAAGGGTTATGTATGTTGTAATGGCTTAAGACTATATTTAGTGTACATGTTCAGTCTATAATGTTATCTTGAGATGTATAGTCATTAGTAAGTAATGGATATGCATGGAGAGGGCCCCACTTCCTGAGGAAGTGGCCCCTTTAACAAACATATGAACTGGTAATAGTATATCACTCAGAGAGAGAGCTCTATACCATTCATAACTTTCTCATACAGTCACTAGACTATTATAAAAACAATAGTGAAGACAAAAGATTAGGTTTTTAGCCTATGTTTGGTCACAAATTCACCTCAGTATTAAGCCATCTGGCAACCAACCTCAACAGGCATTGATGTCTGACTGGATGTAGGTTGTGACAGCATATGGACAAAATTCAGTGTCAGTATAACATCTAATGTTGATTTGATGTAGAATATGTTAGATATTGTTGTGATGACAAGTAACTGTCATAAAGTTAATGTCTATGTGACAGGAAATGTGATCATTATTAGATGTTAATATGTGTTGAATTAAGAAAAAACATAGTGTTATGTAACCCAAATTCAACATCTGTCTAACACTGGAAGTTGATATCAAGGAAATGTTATTTTTTTTATCAACTCAATTTTCATTTTCAATTAAAATTCAGCATGTTTGTAATGTCAGAGTCCAATGTCTGTCACATTTCAAATGGACAGATAGTGTCTGTTGGGTATAGTTCAGTGTTTAATACATCTAATCAACTATGAGCTAAGTGCTAAGATAGAGTGCCAAGAACCAAACTGTGGGCTTCCAAACTGGATTTGTCAAACCAGCACATTAATAACTTTACTCAGAAAAAAATGAGTTTAGATGTACTCATAATGATGTATAAAACACACACTTTAGATATTAAGTTCTAACAGCTACCTAAGACTTTTGCCCACAATTGCATAATAGTATTCTTTCTGAAATAGACCATCTTGGTCTGCATACTTGGTATTTTTTCACTGTCACAAAATATGCTAAAAGCCTTTAAAATGGCATCTTAACAGGAGAAGGAAATTCTGTTCTTAACTTTCAATGGAAGGCAAGGTAAAATGGTTTTATTTAGTGCCTTCCTGCTGTATAACATTTTTAAAGCTTGATGTGTGCAAATGGCAAATCAATCATGACCTGACTTAACTTCTCTGTTGTCCCTACTAACATTAAAACATTCAGAGCATTTTTCCCCATTGTTTTTAAAAACAATACTATTTAAATGGGGAAATGAATTTAATCATGTTATGACTGACACCATAACCGCTCAGCAGCCCACTGAGATTTTTCCTGGTTCTCCTGATGGCCAGTCCATCCCTGCCTACTGTTGAGAAAGGAAGCTGATTTCAGAATACAAATAAAAGGTTCACAATGATGGTCAAGGGTTTGCCATTGCAGCAAAGTCACTGATAATAGCTCCTTTAGCTGTGCCGTCTCCGTGGTGGTGAAATATAACACTGCAGAAAACACCAGGTGCTCACAGATAAAAGTAAAGTAGTTTACCATCAAAGCCAGTAGAGTAGTAAATAACTACTTAGGCTCAAAACAAGATAAACTATACTAATAACATGGAAATAGACAGGAGGTAAACCAAAAAAACTGGAAAAGGTGTCAAAACCAGAGTATAAACAAAGCAAAAAAATGGTAATCCAACAAGAGAAGAAAACAAAGACAAAACCTTGTTCCGGAACTCAGGAATGAATGAGTGGTTGTATGAGTGAGTGAATGAATGAAAGAAAGGAAAAACAACTGAAATTAATAATTTAATTAATAAAAACTTTATTTTGGCAATACTACACAGGGTAACAGGCAAACAGACATGCTTGCTATAGGTTAATCTGACGCATTATTTTGTGAGCAATCAGTATTCAGGTGAGTGTGGTCATGAGATTGGCTTGCTTTTGGTTGGTGTGAAACATGTGAGAGTCATGTGAGTTTCAGGGGGATCATAGAAATTGGGGTTAGTGAGTTTGACATTTTCACTAGGAGAGGCAAGTAACGTTACTAGTAAGCCAGTAGTGCAAACAATACTGCATCCTGGCTTTTGAATAATGCTTGATTTAACATAAAACCAGGGTGATAGAATTTTATTAATTGTGGGGGAAAATAGTTATTTGAAAATACAGTATATCCTTTAGATTTTAGAAAGGACTTGGTAGCACTGCAATACAAAAATACTGCAATGAACATCACATCGCTGCCATGCAAAAAAAAGGCAACTTACTTTTTTCAGTGTTAGACATTTATATTCCAAGTAGTTTGGAGCATTTCTATTGGTTGGTTTATTATGAAATTTGACACAATATTAAGAATAACAGATTCAAAATGTGTCAAGAAGTAAACTTTGGTCTCAGAACAAGGCTAATGTTCAAAAGCAATAATGTTCCTTTCATTTAGAGTCTCATGATTTAGGATATCTGCTAAAGGTTTTTTAACTCTTTTACTGGGATGACTGGATCTGCCGGAGAACCTGCTTTGGAAAGGGTAAAAACATAATACGGTGCTTCTCAGAAATAGCAGTATGCAATCCCAAAATTGGTCTAACAGTTTGGGAGCCAGTAGGCCAGGGAGGCCTTTTATTTTTCCTAAAAACATGATAATTAGGGCCTGATTTATGATTTAAAGTGCCATTTGTGACCCACTATGGACTACTGCCTCTCACTGAGGATGGGCCTGCAGACCATGAGAGAGTGCTTCACAGCCAACTATTCTTATGAAGTGGAATGCTTTAGATGTTGTCAGACAATTTTCATGGTGTAATCCATTTAACCTTATTAAACCTCAGTAAGCTAAACTACAGGGTAGATACAATACACAACATAACCACAAATGTTACCTGCTGAACAGCAGTAACTTGTTGTTAATAGCATTTGCTGTCCGACTGTTTTGTTATCAAGTCGTTTGATGCGCACGCAGAAGCTGACCCAAGCTAAGCACGGGCAGGGCAGAATCACAGAGGTGCAATGACCTGCAGGATGTTTACCTCATGTCAAGTTCCGTCTTTCAGGGAAAGAGGTCTGCAAATTTCAATGAAACATCAACACAACAACAGCCACCCTTAGTGTTATGAATGTTATTCAACACAAGTGTCTATAATGTTAAATATATTGCAGTCTGAGAGATCAGCTATAGATTTTCTATAAAGTAAAAACAGGAAAGCCAAAGAGGTACAAAACTAAATCTTTAACACCTTTACTACATGGACTCTTTACTGGTTCTTCGCCATGCTAAAAAATGTTGGGTTTTTTTTACTCATAATAACCATCTACAAGAGTTATGTTGTAATTAAGTTTATTATTCGTTCAGTAATTTGAATTCAGAAACTATTATGAATTATTTGGTAACTCTTTGGTTTTGCATATCTCATGTCCTCATGGATTATTTGAAGTCCAGTGAAACTGATGCTAAAAATGACAGTGATGTGGTTATTGCTGCAAAAAGTGTGAGCTTACTTAAAGAGTCCAAAAGGGTTCTGGAGATTAAACAATAGATTTATTTCTATATCTATATCTTTTTTACTAACAGTGAGTAAGATTACTTGGAATAACAAATTATTAAAAAAATTAGACTGTGAAACATTTATTTCACAATTAGACATTGGAAACATTTATTGAGCTACATATATAGAAATAATGTTAATATCTCAGAATGGCATCAGATATTAAGCAACATGCCTGACATCTCTGAATATATTTTCTAATGATGACCTGTGATAATCCATCCCATGCAGCTTGAATATTCTCACTCAGTTCCAGTAGATTTTGTGATGAGGCAGGAAAAAAATGTAAAGTTGTATTTAATGATTTAGAAAAGATCTGCAGATCTCTAAACTCAGTAACTGAATGAGTGTTACCCATGAACAGGTATGAATACACATGTGTATTGTGTAATTGATTTTTGCAGGATTATCTGAACAGTGTTTGCATTTGGTGGTCATTCACCCTGTTTCCAGCACAAACCTGGCGGACACTTACCCTGCAAAGCCAGATCAACCACATGGTCCAACACTACATACTCACACACAGGCATTTACGCACACTCTGCACTGGTCAGCTCTGCTTTACACTGGCACCTGAACTCTGATTGAACAGAAAGGATATGACTGAATGGTTTTCCTAGAAAAACTGCATACTGATCCTGGGGCTGGATACCTGACATCTAGTTGATCTGGAGGGGGAAACACCATGCCAGGATCTGTGAAGCTACGCAGTATCAGGAAGTTTGGACAGGAGAATAGTTCCTATGAGTGTTCAGATGAAGGTGAGAATCATATGGCGGTTATGTTACAGTGTAAGGGTTATGTATGTTGTAATGGCTTAAGACTATATTTAGTGTACATGTTCAGTCTATAATGTTATTAAAATACTGATTCATTTCACATTTCAGAGCCAAATGCAGATTACATGTAAGTATACCCTTGACACTTTGTGGGGGTGGAAGAATTGTGTGTAACCTTTTCCTTTTTATTTATGTCTCACAACTGTGTTTAGGATGACGAACTTGTGAGTATATTATATAGTATATAGAATATTGTTGTGATGGTGTTATCCATAAGATAGAATTTCATAAGACACATGAAGCCATGTGGTATGATCAAACAGAAAATAAATGAAAACCTCTTCAGATTTATGCTTAGATAAGCTTAGATAGCACTGAATAATTAGGTTTGGGTGAAATAATGATCATATTTAAGACTTATTATTGACCATTATTCAGGTCTCTACTATAATTTCAAAAGAAACCATTTGAAAAAATATGCCAGTTACTGTCTGTACACTGACAAGTATTTGAATTGAAGTGTTTAATAATAACATTTTCATTATGTAAACCTGAAAATCAAGAAAATCATTTGGTTATGACAGTAGCCTATAGCAGTATTGCACCAATGTTTTTGGCAATATGTATAGCTTCATGTCTGGGCAGTGAGTGTTTGCCGTTATAATACATTCTCTTAAACAAATAACTAATATACCGTTTACAAAATACTAGTGTATTAAGCCATCTGGAAACCAACCTCAACAGGTATTAATGCCTTACTTGATGTAGGTTGTGGCAGCATGTGACCACAATTCAGTGTCAGTATAACATCTAATGTTGATTTGATGTAGAATATGTTAAATATTGTTGTGATATCAAGAAACTGTCATAAAGCTAATGTCTATATGACAGGAAATGTGAAATCTGAAATGTGAAAAGTATTTGTATTAGAAGGGGGTGAGAGAGCCACAAAATCAGCTCTCTGAAATTTTTCATCACAGTACAGATTATTCCCGTTACAGGTTCTCATTGTTTGAACCATAGCCCTTCAAAACTGAATGGAAATTGAAAATAATATTTAGAAGTTGGAAATGATTATTATTAGGGAGGTGAAAATTGTAGGAATCAGTAAAATTAAAAAAAAAAATGATTGTGACTAGATAAAATTATTAATCTGATCATTTGATAGAAATGTTGAATAATTTTATATTGTTCACAAACGTTATTATAGGACATAAAACAATATAACTTTATTTTGTTCATACACCACAGGTTTAAGCAGAATTAAGTAGCTGAATGCATTTTTGCATTGACAATTTCCTACTTCCACAATATTGGTTTTGAATATATATTTTTTTTAAACTGTGCTTGTCATCATTTTTGAAGCCACAACCTAATTATATTGTGGTAGACAACCGAATAAATAAAATCTAACGTAAAATAATCTAAACCCTAATTATACATTCAAGGCTTCTTCTGGAGGCCATGAAATTTTAAGTGATACTGATTTTATTTCTCATCACAGGACAGTCACATCTACTAAAAATGATAAAAAGTAAGTTTACTTTTCTCTCATTTTAGCCAACAAATTGTCAGTTTGTTGGGTAGAACTGAGCCTTCTTCTGTTTGTCACAGGTCCAATGGAAGCAAGAAGAAGGAGAAACCTGCAATTCGCATTGGGTTCTTTCAGCTGGTAACATTAGTTATAAAAAATACAAAGTTTGGGACATTTACATTATCATTGGTATGCTTCATTGTTTTACTAGCTTATTGAAGAGCTCACTTTCAGTGTGTGATGGTTGGGTAATTAAAGGTATTTTTGGTAAATTAAAGATTAAAAAAGATTAAAAACACAATCACAGGTAGGAAAATGTAGCTTCAAAATTTTTAACAAGGTGTAGTGCAATGTGCTTGTCCAGCTTGGGAATCAAACACTTCGTCTGTCAGTCGTCTGTCAGTCACCCCATCCACTACACTACAACAACTGACAGCAGTTACACTTAGCAACCAATGAACCTTCAGTTAGTCAGATTGGAATCTGTTATATTTAACACACATTTAATATGTAAATCAACACATAATAATTGCCCGTGTTGCTCTATTCAAAAGATATTTTTTTACACTGACAGTACAAGAAGATATGTTTAGAAAAAATAGTCTGCTGTGCAAGCCATCACCATTATGTCTTTAAATTCAATGAACAGCTGTAAGATGCTTCTATTACTTGTTAGCTACCTTAGCTCCATAACTTCCAGAAGTAAAATATTCAATTTTAAGTGGTAATGAAAATGTTAACATAATACTCATAAATAAACAATGCCATTTTAACATGCAGTTTGCACTCAAATATTATGAGTTATAAAAATTATAATGATATTGAAACAATGTTGCAAAATCAACCTTGATTCACTGTCAATAAACAAAATATATTCAATTGTGAATAAAGAGTGAAATGCCAGCTGGGTATGTTTGGCTTGTACAGGTACAAACAGTCGCTAAAATGTATCAAATTCATCAGTGTCCGCAGGCCTAAACCTATATTACTATATACTATATTACCTATATTACTAACCTATGAAATCTAATAATAGTTCTACACCTTGAGCCTTTGAGCTTTAAGCCTTGTTGTTTCTAGACTTAATCCTAATGTGCCTGTTATTTACTTGCCCAGTTTCGGTTTGCTAGCAGTCGAGAAGTGTGTATGATGATCGCTGGAAGTGTGTGTGCGGTGCTGCATGGTTCAGCTCAGCCACTGATGCTGCTTGTATTCGGGTTGCTGACGGACACATTCATCGAATATGACATTGAGCTGAATGAGCTCCAAGACCCGGAGAAACATTGTGTCAACAATACTATTCAGTGGCGGAACTACACTGCTGAGAAAAACCTGGAGCTCAACATGACCAGACCCTGCGGGTAACACAGCAAATCACTGTCAACTCTTTTCTAATAAACTCTACTTAATGCTAAATCGAAAAACTGTTTTCAACCAGTTTAATGAGTCCAGAACTCTGTACCCACCTGACATTAAAAGACAACTTGGGTGATCTGATCTTAATTGGAAATTGTTATGAGAAGAGGTTTGAACATGGACCAGTGCATTTTGACCAATGCCCACCACAAAGTCGATGCTAATGTCAGATTTGAATAGGACCCAAATGAATCTAAGTTTTTTGTAACATATACACAAAGGTTTACATTCATATTATACACTTAAGAACTCTAATGATTTTTTATTTCACAATTTAGCCTCATAAAATCATATCATAAACATACATAGAGCAATATTCAGTTTGGAAACCCTTGGTCAAATGACACATATTGATGTCACATCCTCTACAAATCACCCTTCTGCACATATTAATGTGTAGTTACTGAATTGTTTGGTGTAGAATAGTGTGTAAGAGTGTGCCCTACCTGTGGCCACTTCACATCAATCACTACAACAGTACACTGCACTACACATTGGCAAGAACCCTCTACCTGTGTACCTACTATAAGACATTGCAACATGTTAAAATCAGAAAATAAATTGAAACCTTGCTTTATAAAATATTGAGTTATTTGTCATTAAAACAGGCATGTCCAAACTTTTGTGTACAACTATACAATAGAACTCCCCAAGAGTTAAATTGAAAGATTTGCTTAGATCCAATCAAACCCTCCTGTTTGGTGGTGTCCAATGTCATTTTTAATTTATTTATGTCAATTTTAATAATTTAATGATGCAAAATTTCAATGATCTTGGCTCAACTGAATTTATAGATCTGCTCTACATGTTTCTTATATGAGCTGAAGACTGAAAATAACACATTTTCATCTCCTTTAGGCTATTAGATATAGAATATGAGATGACCAATTTTGCCTACTACTATGTTGGCATTGGAAGTGCTGTCTTCATCCTAGGATATTTCCAAGTGAGTGACCAGTTTGAGAAAGTTCTGTAGCTGTATTGGGCAGGAGGTTTCCTCAAAACTCAGCTTTGTTTCACATCAGTTTTGTTGGAGAGGGAGAGCATATTCTGAGTTGATCAAGTTATATTGCAGTATATCACTCTACTTTCTACCATTTAAAGCATTATCAAAATATGACAATGTGAAATTGTGTTTCCACCTAGATCTCCCTCTGGGTGACATCTGCTGCTCGGCAAATTCAGATCATTCGCAGGCTGTACTTCAGCAAGGTGATGAGAATGGAGATTGGTTGGTTCGACTGTAACTCTGTTGGAGAGCTCAATACACGCATGTCTGAGTAAGATACATGGCCACACACACGCACACAGATAAAAACACATTAACAGACTGCTCTGTTATACTTCTGTATGATCTGTATTACAGTGATATCAACAGGATAAATGATGCCATAGCAGATCAAGTGTGCATCTTCATTCAGCGCTTCACCACCTTTGTCTCTGGGTTCCTCATGGGCTTTGTGAGGGGCTGGAAGCTAACACTAGTCATTGTCTCGGTTTCTCCGCTTATTGGACTAGGAGCTGCACTCATGGCTTTGGTGAGACCTGTCACAATAGCACTCTTAAAGAAAGGTGCTTCAACGGGTTCTTTGAATGATCACATTTCAGAAGAACCATTTCTGTGAAAGAGATGTATGTGAAGAACTCAAAGAAGTGGATTTATAGGTTCTGCACACTCTTTCCATTGCTCAATGGAAAATACTGGATTCTGTATAAGGTTTACCCTGTTACTTGTGCTGTTTTGCAGTTTGTGGCTAAGCTGACTGGGCGAGAGCTGCAAGCGTATGCCAAAGCAGGTGCTGTTGCAGATGAGGTCCTTTCCTCCATCCGAACTGTGGCAGCCTTCGGAGGAGAGCAGAAAGAAGTGGACCGGTGAGTTTAAGGAGCTCTATACAGCTACTCTTTATCTTAAAGTAATGTCCATTACTCAGTAATGGACATCTGCCAGAATAAAATTGTATATTTAAAAACAAATTTACATTTTTCAGTTTTCCTTGATCACAGAAATGTAAAGGTTTAGGGATGGTGCAATGCAAAATTACAGATATGATTTACACTGTAAAAAATGATTACAACCCTGTCATTTTGATTCAGCATAAAATACACAGATTTTATTGGCTGGCTAAGGGCACCATGACAGGAGTAGCATGCACAAGGAGGGTGGGGAAGTGTTATAGTAAAAACGCTATTGAGAGACAATGGGACGTACTGAATACTGACACCTCACTCTGATTACACAGAGGATAGTGTCTTCCTGTTTTTCTTTGAAAATATTGGTCCATATTGGTTTTGATTGCTAGGCAGTTGTTACAGTACTTCTGTAATATCCACTTAAAGGTGGAGAATGCCATAATAGTGTATGGAATACTATTCTCTTATGTTAATTATTCCTAAGTCTTACTCTATCATGTCTTACTCTATCATGTCTTATTCTATCATGTCTTACTCTATCATGCTGCTCTCCTCTCATTACGTTTTCTCAGCACAATCTCATTGTTTTTGCAGACAATGAACAGAATTGTTCTCTCTTACTCTCCATCCTTTAAGGTATGACCATAATCTGATCTCTGCTCAGCGCTGGGGTATTAGGAAAGGTTTGATCATGGGATTCTTCACTGGTTACTTGTGGTTAATAATATTTCTTTGCTATGCACTGGCCTTTTGGTATGGCTCCAGTTTGGTGGTTGACACACTAGAGTACAGCCCTGGAACACTGCTTCAGGTAACACACATCCACATATCTGCACACACATGCTAAACAGGTTTTCTTGCAAATCCATGCACTTACAGATGCTCTGCGTGTCATTGCTGCAGGTGTTTTTTGGGGTGCTTATTGCAGCACTTAACCTGGGGCAGGCGTCCCCCTGTTTGGAGGCCTTTGCTTCAGGCCGAGGAGCTGCCACCACCATCTTTGAGACTATTGACCGCGTGAGAACTCTTTTATATTTACAGAGTAGTATTTCAGCATTTCAACTGTAATGCAAATACTTTTTGTTTTGCCTCTGGAAGCCTGGAAGTATCACTGTCCAATGAAAAACAAGTATCTTCAGAATGGTAACTTTGCAGGAGAAGGCAAAAATGGAAGTGAATGTAAAACAAGGGTAATTAAAAGAGCATTTTAGAGCATTACTGTTGGTTTATTCACCCAGAGCTATTGACACAGTGTACAGAGCTACATGGTTTGAACCATGAAGAAAACTAAAAATGGAAAAAATGGGGATACATTTAAACAGCCATGATTTGTATATTAGAATAAGCACAAATAAATATAAATACAGCAAAAACATAAGCTGTCACGGGGCACAACTCGGGTTGAAATTAAGAAGCACTCCTGGGTTGAGACTGGGATTTAGAAATTTAATTTTGGTCTCAAATGCTAACAAAGCAGACCTACTTCAAGGTGGGCTTGAACCCAGGCCGCTGGGATGGAGGGTGGTGTAATAACCACTGCGGTGTGGCTTATGGAGTTAGGGTTTATGAACGGGGTTGCTTGGTGATACATGAAGGGAATGGAGAGGAAAGGGTTAAACAACAGATCACTGGTGGAAGAATGTGCCAGTGGTCTGAACTGGAAATAAAGAGGTTTATTTATGAAATAAATAAACAAAAGATCAAACTCGCAGCACACGCCGTGCTCCGCGGGTGAGCGCTTTAGCCAGGTGAGCTAAGCCATTACCTGGGAGACTGGATGCACAGTCCGGGGGAACAGCTGCGAGAAGGAAAACTACAACTCAAAACCACCCTCGTTTAGAGAGGAAACTAGAAAATGAGAACAACTCCTCCAGGGAGAAGAGAAAAACAAAAGTTCTCTCTTTCCTTTTATCTCTTTACTTTCTTTTCTATTCTTTTTCTTTGAAACTATGCTTCGATGTAAAGATAGAAACAGACTCTCTGGCTTTGTGAGGAGGGAAGGAAGTACAGCTCTGCTCCAATTACCTGAGGAGGCAGAGGGAAAAAGAGAGATGTTTTAAAAGGTAGGAAGTCTTCTCACTTGGGAGAAGGGACAGTTTAAGGTTAGAAATACCAGTGTTTTACCGGCAGAGTCTGGGACAGAGTTTGGCCAAGAAACCACTACGAATGCGAAGCACAAGCCGCTTAAATAAACAAACACAAACCTGAATGGAATCGCACTGATTGTCAGGTAGCTCCGGTCATCCACTGCCCCCTGGGTGGCTCCTTACATAAGCTTACATACAGTATGTTTTCTGTAAATTTCAGTTCAGTTCCACCAACGTTCAGTTAATGTTCAGTTAATGTTCAATTAATGTTCAGTTCCACCGACGTCCCACTTGATATATGTGTGGGATAAAAATGTATAACTAACTTCATTAGTGATACTGAAATTAGGGGGTTTATGTCTCTAGGTTATGTTTTATCCTTTGTTTCTTTTGTTGCTAATCATCTTATTTTTGATTTCTGTAGAGCTGCTCTGTGACATCAGTTGCAGAAAGTGCTATACAAATACGTTTTGATTGATTATGTGTATTGAGCAGTATGTATAATGATATCAGCTTATAATTATCATCATTATATTTATAGAGCACAGTGCACACTGATAGTAGTTCAAAATGCTTTACTAAAAGGTAGACTGGCTCTGTTGGTAATGTCAACAACAAATTCATTTTCTTAAAAAGATAAATGCAAATATTTTAAACAAAAGTTCATCCATCAGAGCAGTTTTGAATTTTTTGCAAAAATGCTGAATCTGTTATTTTAATGAACTCATTTGGAGTTTCTTCTTATTGTGATAGAGGTTACATGATTTCTTTAAATATTTTAAGGTTACATTTTTGTCACAACAACAGTTTTATAAATTGTATTCCATAATTTAGTTCTAGAAATGGGGTTAAACTGGTTAATATGAAATTGTTACATGGGTTGGAACAGTCTTTTAGAAACAAAACATAAACCTGTAAAATGAGCTGGTTTTGAGCACAAGGTCTGACCAAACAAACTTACATCTTGTAAATTAGGTCACACTTCCTGAGTCAAGGACAAAGTGCTGTAATGAAATTTCCACATTCTTTAAAGATGTCATCATGAGTCCTTATGAGTTAAACAGACATGCTTTTGTCTAAAAGTGTGGACTGCACCTGTCTTCTCCCATGAAATGATGAAATTGATCAGATTTAACATTGGAACATAAACAGACTGACGGTCAGTACGGAAGTGTTCGGCTATTTAATATCGTATAACTTTGCTTTTTTTCAGTTCAAATTCAGTCTTGTGGAGTTCAGAGCCAAAACAAGAGTAGAATTGTGCTGCTGTCCAGTTAATTACACACTGTATGGTGTGAATATTTATATTCTGTATGTGATAAAATGTCATTCAGAGATACTCTCAATGTAGAGAATGTACAACAAATTATCTTTGAAACATTTTTAAACCCTTCTGGGAGCACATTAAGAGTGAGGCTTGTGTTATTTGCAGGAGCCAGAGATAGACTGCCTGTCTGAGGCCGGCTACAAGCTAGACAGGGTGAAGGGAGATTTGGAGTTTCACAATGTGACATTTCACTACCCCTCTCGACCTGAAGTGAAGGTAAATCATTTCAGGCTTTTCACCACTTTAACACACCTGTGGTGGCTTAGTACTCCTTGTTAAGCCCTTTACATTTCAGGACCTCTATACACACTTTAGATGCTTATTCTAACATACTTATTAATTTAATACCAGCCATCAAAGGAGTCATAGTAGTTGATGAACTGATTAAGATTAATATCTGAATAATAGCTAATGTTCAAATTAAGTATCAAACCAAGTATTTCTGTCATAAGGAGGTTTGTTGAAACTGCATGTTATCACTCACAGATACTGGATCAGCTGAACCTGCAGGTGAAGTCTGGTGAGACCACAGCATTTGTGGGGCCAAGTGGTGCAGGGAAAAGTACAGCCATTCAACTCCTCCAGCGTTTCTATGACCCCAAGGAGGGCATGGTAAGGGAACAAGGATTTTTATACACCTTATCATATATTAAAACTTTGGGTTTCTTGTTTTTCATTTTGGGAAGGTCATGTACAAATGTTTTTATTTCACAGTGTGGAAAGGTTAAACTTCTTGGTGTCTTTTTGGAAGTTTAAACTTATTGTATATATTCTATTTACAACAAAAGATTATAAATAGCTGCACTTTACAAAGTACAAGATCCTTCAGGAATTTTTGGAGGTTCTTCAATTTGAAACTGTGGAGAAATCTCTTAAGGTGCTTCAAGGAACCTTCAATAAAAGGACAATATATTCTTGAAGGTTCCTTGAAGCACCTTAAAAGGTTCCTCCACAGTTTCAAGTAAAAGAAACACCCCAAAGCTCCTCAAGCATCTTGTACTTTTTATAGTGTGCGTAATCAATGACATTTTCATTTAAGCTTTCGTTGTATTTTTATTGTGCCAAAACAGATGCACTGCTAGATCTGCCCCAGTCAATACTGCCCCAGTCAAGTGTTATTCTTGTGAATTGGAAGCATCTGGGGCAACAGCAGCTCAACAATGAAGTGTTAGTCCACATAAATTCATAGAGTAGGGCTGCTAAATGTTAAACAATGCAATATTCAAATCCAAACTGTCCCCACAAACTAACATAAGCATCAAGAGCTTCATCAACTGGATTTCCATTACCAAGGTGCTGCAGACCGGCCAAAGATTAATATACACAGCTTCAAGTGTCAGTTGAAGTAGATACGTGTTCTCTGAACTGATGAATCATTCTTCACTTTCTGACAGTCTGATGGATGAGTCTCTGTTTGATGGATGTCAAGTGAATGCTACCTACTGGACTGCATAGTGCCAACAGTAAAGTTTGGTAGAGGAGGAATAATGGTTTGAGGCTGTTTTCCAGGGATTGGGCTCAGATTCATAGTTACAGTGAATGGTACGGTTAATATTTTAAGCAAAGAAACACATTTTAGACTTTGTTTAAACTTTGTGGTGGTTGTTTGGTAAAGGCCTTTCCCTATGTTGTGATAAGTGTGGTGTAAAGGAACTCCAGGAAGAACAACAACTCCGTTCAATAACTTTCTTAATAACATTTGATGTCACAAATGCAATTCAGCCTAAAATTCCCAAAGGCACTCAAATATTGTTCAAAGTCAGTCCAGAAGAGTTGAGGCTGTTACAGTCACAAATGCCACATGTATGATAATCAGATTTCTAAATACTGTATTAATAATTTTAGAATCTACAGTTTTTACGGATCTGTAAGAGATGTGAATGAATGATCAAAGGATCAATTTCATTTCTGAACCCTGTAGCTTGTCAGTTTGCAAATATTAGTAATTAGTTTTTGCATATTATAATAAAACAATCCTTATATATTATTATACATATATAATATTATACATTATAATACAAACATTTATCTAATCACAGCAAAACCACTAATCATATTTGCATTTTGCAACAGTGTAAATGCCAAATAGCAAGTGATTTTCCTGTTGAACAAAGATATTTACAGTAGTTATGTGAAAAAAGTTTGAATTCTGAAAATTTTTCAGGTGACGCTGGATGGTCATGATATTCGTGGCCTGAATATTCAGTGGCTCCGCTCGCTCATCGGCATTGTAGAGCAGGAGCCAGTCCTGTTTGCCACCACCATTGCTGAGAACATTCGCTATGGACGCCCTGGAGTGTCACATGAAGACATTGTCAAAGCAGCCAAAGATGCAAATGCCTACAACTTTATCATGGACTTACCACAGGTAGGCTGTAATCTGACTACAAAGCGTATCTGTCTTATTTTATCTCACAGAATACAGAATACCCTTGATGCTAGAATCTGAAAGTGCTTTGGGAAGAAGATCCATTTGTGGGTGGTTAAGTACCTTTTGTAATATTGCTTTTTTCCTTCTTGCCCTGTTTTCAGAAATTTGACACGCTGGTTGGTGACGGTGGTGGGCAGATGAGTGGTGGCCAGAAACAGCGGATTGCAATTGCACGGGCATTGGTGCGGAATCCAAGGATCCTTCTGCTGGACATGGCTACATCAGCACTGGACAATGAGAGTGAAGCTGTTGTTCAGGAGGCTCTAGACAAGGTCAGTGATCCTTATATTAAAGAGTGGCAGTCAAAGAACTGCACAGTGTACAGTCACATACACATTGCAAGTGACCAACATTGCAAGTTTGTAGAAATATAGTTCTGTATATTTCTAATACACAGTTACTGTTTATTTACTCAGTAATATGTAAGGTGAAAATGTGAGGTGAACAAGCACTAATTTGGATTAATTTATGAAAACATTATGAAAATATAATAAAGCAGGTTGTCAATGATCAGGGACCATCACAATATTATTATTGATAGAATGTATTATAACATTTTTTTGGTCCAAAATGTTAAACTGAATAAATGAACAGTATCTATGCAGTAAAATGTACTTTTCTTGGTATATTTCAATGTACAGTGTTTTCTGTAAAGGATTGCTTCATATTTCCACTTCAACCACACATGTAATTTGACCAGACATCCCCAGACTGTAGCATACAATTGTACACATATAATACACACTCGTGTTTCTTTGAAGGTCAGGTTGGGTCGTACCACCATCACCATTGCCCACCGTTTGTCAACAATAAAGAACGCTGATGTTATTGTGGGGTTTGAGCATGGACGTGCAGTGGAAAGAGGCAAACATGAAGAGCTGTTGGACAGAAAAGGCGTTTACTTCACCCTAGTGACCCTACAGAGTCAGGGAGACAAAGCCCTCAACCAGAAAGCCCAGCAGAGTAGGTCACACACTTATTGCGTGCGCGCGCACATACACACACACACACACACACACACAATATCAGACAAACAGTGACTAACCGGTTATGTTATTAAGCATAACCATAAGCATTAATCATCTTTGGGTGTTGTCCTCAGTGGCAGAGAAGGACTGTGGAGATCCCAACGCAGAGAAGACTCTTTCACGAGCAGGAAGCTATCGGGCAAGCTTGAGGTTAGGAAACTTTGAAAAATGCAAAGAGATTCATTTCTTGTTAATATAGATGACAATAAATAATGTCATTTGCATGATTGCACAATAATTTGCAAAACACTTTTTCAACACTGTGTATTCGACAGCATCCATTTTTCATCAGCACCCACAAAGCATGATGCTGCTACCAAGACTTTCCAAACTATGACCGATTAAGGGTATGGGTGGTAAATTGTGAGCTATGCATTGTCTCACTGCAGGGCTTCCATTCATCGAAGGTCTCGATCACAACTGTCTAATGTCATCCCAGAGTCCTCAGTACCAATAGCTGGAGAATTGGGTCCGAGGTCATACTCTGAGTCCTATACTTCCTTAGAGGCCAAGACCAAGGTCAGATGTCCCCTAACTTTTTTTTTTATATGAAAGGTCAGTTTCTTTATAGAGTACTTGCATTGTTTTGGACAAGAGGTTTGGCATTTTTAAACAAGTTCACATTATAATATAAATATGAAGTGCAGTGTTTTTATCAGCAGTTTTAAACAATAATAAATAGATTTTCCTCAATTCATTGAGCACAACCACAGTTGCAGTCAAGCAGTTTGTTTATATATGGTGTCTGTAGGGAATGCTACCTGAAGAAGAGGAAGAGGAAGTTGAACCGGCTCCTGTGACTCGTATTCTGAAATACAACACCCCCGAATGGCCTTACATGATTTTTGGTTCTGTTGGTGCAGCAGTGAATGGAGGTGTCAATCCAGTGTACTCATTACTTTTCAGCCAAATCCTGGCGGTAAATGTTTCTATCACAGACTGCAGTAAATTAATGTTTCTCTTACCCCTTGTCCATTTTTGCCCATCCTCTAATGTTAATGTAGAAGTAGAGTTTTATTGCTCTCTTTTCTGTGGTAGACATTTTCCATGTCTGATCCTGTTGCCCAGAGGAAAGAAATCAATGGAATTTGCTTGTTCTTTGTCCTGGTTGGTGTGATCTCCTTTTTCACACAAATGCTACAGGTAAATATTAATATAGACAGCTTACAGTATAGGCATTAATACAAATAATATTTCATTTTAATTTAATTTGAACTCAGCGGCTAATTGCTTTTTTCTCCATTTTATAGCAGATACAACAAAGTGAGTTTGTTGTTTTTCCAACTATGCATTTCCCCCTGAATTTCCTAACTCTGTCTCTTCATCTCTCAGGGTTATTCCTTTTCTAAGTCTGGGGAGTTGCTTACTCGTAGACTGAGGCGTCTAGGTTTTCAAGCAATGTTAGGCCAGGAGATCGGCTGGTTTGATGATCACAGGAACAGCCCTGGTGCCCTGACTACAAGACTGGCCACGGATGCTTCACAAGTCCAGGGAGTATGTATCATTGAACCTGGAAAGCCTACGAGGATCATAATTCAAGGCTTACTAATGTACTGTTATTTTTTTTTTGTAGGCCACAGGCTCACAGATTGGAATGATTGTGAACTCTTTGACTAACATTGTAGTGGCCATCATCATCTCCTTTTACTTCAGCTGGAAGCTCAGCCTGGTCATCATATGCTTCCTGCCCTTCCTCGCCCTTTCCGGAGGCTTCCAGGCTAAGATGCTCACTGGCTTTGCGAAGCAGGACAAACAAGCCATGGAAGCAGCTGGGCAGGTAGAGTCTGAATGCAGTTTAGAGCGTTTACCCCAAATGGTTAAAATAGCTACCAGGTAAAGTGTTTATCATAATTAAAATCAATAAGTGCAGCCATTAATACCTGTTTAATAGCTGCTGTCTGTACTTTTACCCACTTATGTAGATATTAGAGTGTCAGAAACTACAATTGCAAGTTTAACACAGTTTAGGGCAAATGTAATGATTTTCATATAGTGTGACACTAGTTGGTATTCATAAGCTTCAATTGTTTGCTACATTAACCTTCCTTAAAAATACAGAAGCAATTCTCCCAGATTCCACAACCATCTAAGCTTTGGCCACATCATCAGGGCATTGCAAGTTTGATCCCTGTGGTGTGGTAACTGGGAGTCCAAAACAGTATAATTATCCATGTTCTCCCTGGGTGGTCGACCTTTCCACCTCATTATGCAGTGTGATGTTAGTCATTTACATTTACATTTGCGGCATTTAGCAGACGCCCTTATCCAGAGCGACTTACAAAAGTGCTTTGCTGTTTACTTAGAATATCCTTAGCTAGTAGACAAGGCTGGAATCTAGAGATTCCGCACGCTTAGACCATGTTGAAACAAATGTCTTTATGGAGTTAAATACTCCTGAAACAGATGAGTCTTCAGTCTGCGTTTGAAGACAGTGAGGGACTCAGCTGTTCGGACTCCCAGGGGAAGTTCGTTACACCATTTTGGTGCTAGAACAGAAAACACATGATGTTTGCATACTCCTTCAAGACCTTCACATATCTCTGAGAAAGTACATGCTGGCTTTCAACCTCCCAACACTGATAGCACTGTTTAATTGGAAGAGACCTAGGATGTGGGTAGGAATTTTTCTAAATTGTACCAGGGGGTCACGGTCACGGGTCACGTGTCAGCCGGCAACTCTGAGCGCAAGGGCTTGTACCAGGGGATAGATCTAAAAAAATGTAAACATGGACACCAACAAGTGATGTCTGACTGTATTTCAAATAAGAGAGACATTTCCACCAAGCTGTTATTGAGCTGTTATTGTTACCAAGATGTTATTGAGTCTTATTGAGTATCACTGTCTTGGGAACTGATTGCAGATATCTGGTGAGGCATTGAACAACATTCGCACCATCGCTGGTCTGGGCAAGGAGCACAGGTTCGTAGAGATGTATGAGGCTCAGCTGGAGGCTCCGTACCATGCAGCTCTGAAGAAGGCAAACGTCTATGGTGTCTGTTATGGGTTTGCCCAGTGTGTGGTCTTCATGGCAAACTCAGCATCCTATCGCTTTGGTGGATACTTAGTCCGTAACGAGGGTCTCCATTTCAGTTTAGTTTTCAGGTCAGTTGGAGTGTTTCTGAGACAGAGAACTCTGAGAGCATGCTGTCACTATCACACAAAAAACTTGTATCTCCAAAATGGACACTATATCATAGAAGGTAAAAAAGACTTCTTAACTTTAAATGGAAGTCAATGCACATTTTGGACCATTTCTATTGGTCCATTCATCATGAAATTGAAAAGTGAAACATGAAAGAAATGGAGATTCAAGGTTTTGCATGAGAGTCACATGACAGTTTGTACTGGTCTATTATGGATGATATATATATATATACACACGTGCACAAAAATGTTGGTACCCCTCAGTTAATGGAAAAAAACCCACAATGGTCACAGGAATAACTTGAACCTGACAAAAGTAATAAATAAAAATTCTGTAAAATGAACAAATGAAAATCCAACGTTGATTCTGAACCAACATTCAACAGAATTATATTAAAACGTAAACTCATTAAACAGACCTGGACAAAAATGATGGTACTCCTGAAAATAATGCAACCAAAAGGACATGTTAAATCAAGGTGTGTCCACTAATTAGCATCACATGTGTCTACAATCTTGTAATCAATCAGTGGGCCTATATATATGGCTACAAGTAGTCACTGTGCTGTTTGGTGACATGGTGTGTACCACACTCAAAATGGACCAGAGGAAGAAAAGGAAAGAGTTGTCTCAGGAGATTAGAAAGCAAATTATAAACAAGCATGTTAAAGGTAAAGGTTATAAGAGCATCTCCAAGCAGCTTGATGTTCCTGTGACTACAGTTGCACATATTATTCAGAAATTGAAGATCCATGGGACTGTAGCCAACCTCCCTGGACGTGGCTGCAGGAGGAAAATTGATGATATATCAAAGAGACGGATAATACGAATGGTAACACAAGAGCCCAGAAAAACTTCTAAAGAGATTAAAGATGAACTTCAAGCTCAAGGAACATCAGTGTCAAATCGCACCATCCATCAAAGTGGATGATCAAGGAGGACACCATTGTTAAAAACAAATCATAGAAAAGCCAGACTGGAATTTGTCAAACTACATGTTGACAACAAGGCTTCTGGGAGGATGGCACGGCACATCAGCTCTACGTTCACAGATGAAAAAATGAAGAATATCAAGAAAAGAACACTGTCCCTACTGTGAAACATGGAGGTTACCATCATTTCTGTCCAGGCCTGTTTCATAAGTTTATTTTTTAATATAATTCTGTTGAAGCATGGTTGAAAAGCAATGTCTGACTTTCACTGGTTAATTTTCATAACATTTTTATTTATTATTACTTTTCCATTGTACCATTATCCAAGGGGTACTGACAATTTTGCCAATGTGTGTGTGTGTATATATATATATATATATATATATATATATATATATATATATATATATTGTGTGTGTGTGTGTGGTATATTAGCAGAGGTGTAGAAATCTCTCTTTCTGTCATGGTAGGGTGATTTCTGCCATTGTGACCAGTGGAACAGCTCTGGGAAGAGCCTCGTCATACACACCTGATTATGCCAAAGCAAAGATCTCTGCAGCTCGGTTCTTCCAGGTGCTGGACCGAATCCCCAAAATCAGCGTCTACAGTGACAAAGGAGACAAATGGGTGATTATCTGAAGTACAAATTTCACCAGATACACAAACAAGTACAATGACAATCTGGGAAAATAAGCAATATCTAATGTCTGCACTCAGAATTGTACTGTTCTATAATTCTGTAATATTTTTTTCCTCTGGACTTATAGGCTAACTTTAGAGGAGATATCGAATTTATTGACTGTAAGTTCACCTACCCAAGCCGACCAGATTTCCAGGTGTTAAATGGACTATCTGTAAGTGTGAAGCCGGGTCAGACTCTAGCCTTTGTGGGCAGCAGTGGCTGTGGCAAAAGCACCAGTGTCCAGCTTCTGGAGAGATTTTATGACCCGGACTTTGGAAAAGTGGTGAGAAAACATTAACCTGAAGAAAATACATAAATAAGTACATGCTAAATTTAAATAAGTTTAGCTGAGGTTTAGTATAGGTGTAATGTAATTCTGACTTTGTTTAAGAGCATTAATGAATGAATGAATCTGGCTTTAGGGATGGAAAACACTATAATAAAACACAATTCTAAAATATATGTGGAAGATTATAATAGAAAAATACTTAAATTTGCATTTAAACCTTTAAAGTACTGAAAATCAGTTCAGATCTAATGCATTGAAATTGTATTATTTTAATTAAAACATCTAAACAACATTACCCCGTTCACAAGTCTGTAAATTCATATTTGCTAATACCACTGAGATGCTTCCACACAACAATCCACTACACCAAACAAAAAAACATTAAATCTATTTATTAAAAATGTTTATTTATTTATTTTATTTTTTTTCTTTACTTTTATATACATGAAGGTGTTTATCCTGTTAAAGACAAGTATAAAAGATTTGATAACTTATAAACATAAATTTTAATAACAATGTTATATAATAAATCAAGTTACTTAAAAAAGAAGTTCCCTGGTAGATTATAAATACATGCAGAAAAATTTGAAAATGTGAATGGCAACCCAGAAACAGGGATTTAAACAATTTTGTTTAAAAAAATTGATGTATAAATAAAATAAAAGTCATATATGCAAAATGTTTAAAGGGTTAAATAGCAATACTTTTTTACTCTTATTGAAATATATATTTGGCCTCATGCTTCTACTTGTACTGTTGTATCATTTTGAGTACTGCTGTCTTCAAATTCAGGTCTGTTTTTTTCATCCAGCTTATTGATGGGCACGAGTCTTCTCGCATCAATGTTCAGTTCCTGCGTTCCAAAATTGGGATTGTGTCTCAAGAGCCAATTCTGTTTGACTGCAGCATCTTAGAGAACATCCGCTATGGAGACAACCAGAGAGAGCTCAGCATGGATGATGTCATCTCTGCATCCAAAAAGGCCCAACTCCATGACTTTGTCATGTCTCTTCCTGAGGTAATATATAAAATAAATTTACATATTTACAGTCAAAAGCATATACACACACACACACACACACACACACACAAACACACACACACACACACACACACATACACACACATACATACATTCTGTGAACTATGGAAATTGTTTTTAGTGAGAATCTCAATGGCTGTGAAGAAATCTCATATAACAATATAATGGAGAACATGGGAAGATGGCCAAAAGCACATTTCACATTATACTCCTTATTAGGATGTGTCCTAAGCGGCACTATAAGCATGACCACAATTCCTCTTCTGTCCTTGCAGAAGTACAAAACTAATGTGGGCTCCCAAGGTTCACAGCTCTCACGTGGTCAAAAACAACGCATTGCTATTGCCAGGGCAATCATAAGAGACCCCAAAATACTCCTTCTGGATGAGGCTACTTCAGCACTGGACACAGAAAGTGAGAAGGTAAGACAGAGAGCTAAACAGATTTTCTAGACAGGTCTGTTTCCTGTAAAACATTCTGTCTGTTTCCTGGTCATATTAATGTACATTTCAAATTTGAGCAAAAACCCTTTTTAGATAAAAGTTACTGCCAATAGAATAAAATACTCTATAGCAAATAAACATGAAACTATTGGCACCATGTCTAATGCCTGGGATGGAATAGAAGGACATAAATCCCCCCAGCTTTGAGCTGTGGAGCAGTGGAACATTCTGACCTCACTTATGTTCTTGGTGCTGAATGAAATCAAATCCTCAAGCAATGCTCGAGAATTTGGTGGCAATTCAGTGATTTACCCAGAAAATGAAAACATAGACAAGCTTACATCTGGACATTTGGCTCAGAAGGCAAGAATCATTACAAACAAATAAAAAATTTGATAATATAATAAAACAAAGGAAATTAAATTAAAAGAACATAAAGCAAAATAAAAGCATTCATGTGTTCTTTAGATCTAGCACCTCAGAAACAAAGAGGAGAATTCAGTTAAAAGAAAAGATGTTGTTTACTAATGTCATTTCCGGCACCAGCAGTTGAGAACTAATTGTTTACTCCAATCAAAACTTCAAAGAAAAAAACAGCCTTTAAACTGTTAATCGTCCCATCGTAGACCTCAGAGAGTTGGCCAACCAATGGCAGGTTGGAAATGTTAACCTAGGAAAATGTGTCCTTTTATCTCTTTCATGTGAAAGTCAGGAAGAGGCTGTTTGACTTACAAATGACCAATCACAGTCCACTGTTTAAGCATGGTGTGTGTGTGGGAGGTGATTGTGAAAACTATCAGATATATCTTTCACTGAACAGCTAGTGTTTGTCCAGTGCAGGCATAACAGGGATCTTATTTATCAAATGATTTTTTAAAAGGTGCAGAAAATTATACACAAACAGACAAAATCCTGATACCTGTGACCAGCTTAATAAATATCAGATGCTCCATAAATGTGTGGGCAGAGTTTCTGACGCCAAAACCAGTAAACTTTGAGTCCTATTTACAAAATTCATCATTTCATTTCATACCATGTACAAGACAAGATTTTTGACTTGCATAATGTCTGATGAAAATATTCAACTCTAAAACATTGTCTTTAAATGTCTTTACAGTCTTACATTGCTTCTCTTTCTCTTTGTCTTGTTCCTCTTTCCTGTGGAACAGACTGTACAGGAAGCACTGGATAAAGCAAGAGAAGGCCGAACCTGCATCGTCATTGCCCATCGGCTTTCAACCATCCAGAACTCTGACATCATAGCAGTGATGTCACGAGGTTATGTGATTGAGAAAGGCACTCATGATCAGCTCATGACTTTGAAAGGAGCCTATTACAAGTTGGTGACAACTGGAGCACCAATCAGCTAACTGCAGGCTACAGAACTAATCAGTGTTTAATGATACCCAAGTGGTCTATGTACAGTTGGGTCCATAAGAATTTGAAAGGTGAAACAATTTTTATAATTTTGATCTGATTTAAAGTGTAGACTTTCAGCTTTAATTCAAGATGTTGACCAGACATGTTGCATAAACCCTTTAGACCAGAGGTTCTTAACCTGGGGGTCGCGACATGTACTTCTAAGGGGTCGCGAATGTGACACTAATTAAGACGTTTTATCAGCTAAATGTGCGATGAATCAGATTTAAGCGCTAAACTTTTTCACACTGTATCGTTCTCAGTCTTGATGGAGTGTCTCGCATGAAGGACATGTCTTGGCAAAACCACTGTTTATTAAAATAGAGCATTTTTAGAACGTTTTTTTTTTTCACTGAATCAAACTGATTCACTCGAGTTCTGCTCGACTCTTCGATCTGAATCTTGATTCAGGTTCATGCACATTGTGGCTCGGCACGTCATCCAGGCTGGATTAAAATGGAGCGTTTTTAAGAAGGTCGAATTGGAAATGGGGACGCAAAACGCACTAAATCAGGGGTCTCAACCCGCGGCTCTTTCGTCCTTATACCGCGGCTCCGCGTGTCTTAGGAAAATACATTATAAGAATTTAATTGAAGTGTATTTGATGCGTTAATTCTTTTTTCAATTTTCAGTCTAAATTGGAAGATTATTGTGAACTAAAATTATACTTTATTATTTTCCGTCGCTCAAAATAAGCGTCACACTTGTGGAAGCCGGTTTACCGCCAAAACCCGGCAGGTGTATATTAACCTGATCTGAAGCCGGAGCTGGATCTGGATCTGGCTGACATAGTTGACAAAGGCATGTGGGTGTCCGAATTCAAACCCTTGACAGAGGATCTTGAAGATGTTGCCCGTCAGAAGGTCACTCTTGTTCAGAATCAAAAATGGAGTGATATTGAGAATCTTCCAGGACAAAGTTGTGTTTGAAACATGGAATGTCATCCCATGCATTTGAAGTCCTGTCGATCTTCAGGTCCACATACAGTATATATGTGAGCAGCTATTCTCCACCATGAACTACGTGAAAAACAAACACTGCTCACAGACACAGAGACAGCTTACAGTCCTGCAAAGGTGAAAGTGACTTCATACAGCCCTGATCTGCAGACACTCTGCTCAGAGCTTCAGGAGTCCATTAACCAGCTCAAAGAAATATTTATTCACATATTTTTACAAATATTTATTTTTCATTGTTTAGTGACGTAGTGCTTTTTTCCCCAGTGTATTTTTTTTTAATTCAGGTCCACTCTCCGCTACACACTCTGAAAGCCCAAAGATAAGGATGATGGCTCACAGCATGTTTTTGCTTGTGTTTTGTAGCAAAACACTGAAGGAATTCCTGAAGTCTGAAACCCATGCACATCACCAAATGTTGAACAGTGAGTTGCTTTGACAAGTTGCTGCTTGTTTGAAGGTCTTTCTGCTTTCAGGTTTGTCTTCAGTAAGTTTTGAAGTGCTCAGTTGGGTTGAGGTCAGGTTACTGACTCTGCTATTTAGGTTCATTCCATTTCTACAGCTCTTGGGTTCCTTTTATGGTATCTTGTTGGGTATTATCTATTTGTAGTGTGAAGCACCATCCTGTCAGTTTTGCAGCAGTTCACTAAATATGTGATTAGGGAGTGCAACGTTTTATACTTCAGAATTCTTGGTGCAATTTCTATCAGCAAACACTTCCATTAATGCCAGTGAACTGATTCAACTGGCAGCTATACACACCTATGCTATAACACTGTCTTTGACAGATGATGTGGGATAAACTCCACACATAATGAGAAACAGTAAAACTGCTTATCAGATATACTGTATGTCCAATGTGGCATTGGAAACAGAGGGACTATGTAAGAAATGGATGTAATTCCTTTTTTTTTTTGTTAAACCCCTTAAATTAGAGCTGAAAGCCTACACTTTAATCAAACTTGAGGACCATAGCATAAGATCCTAATCCAGAGGAAAACGTCAATAAATTTTCAAGTTATCAAGACAAATTATTAATAGGTTTATGTTTTTACTTTTCAGTTTTTTACATCAAAAATCACATTGTACAGTTTGCGGTCATGGTTTATGAAATAAAAACTTTAACATGTATATCAGCAATGACATGTATATGTTTGATGAATCTGTGAATAAAAAGTTCAAAAATGAACTTTTGATTTTATGTGTTGGACACTGACTTTGGATGACTTTGTTACCTGTATTAAAACTAAACCTGATATCACAGGCACAAAGACTGTGTAAAATCAAATAGTGTGAACTTGTGACTTGCACCCACTCATTAATCAAAAAATATGTGATGAATTTTTCACTGATATAAAAAGTTTTCAAATAGAAATTCTAAATCAAGTATCCAGTATTCAGCATCAATATAGACAAATATCAGTCACTTATACAATTTCTTATATAAATGTAAATGTGCATATAGATCCACTTTGCTTGCACACAGGGGAATGTGTATTTAACCCAAGTAAAACACACTCATACACACTAGTGAATTCACACACTAGGGGGCAATGAACACACATGCCAGGAGCGGTGGGCCGCTGAACCCACGGTGCTCAAGGAACAATTGGGGAGTTGAGTACCTTGCACTAGGACAGTTCAATTATCAAACCAGCAACCTTCCAGGGCTGCCCGACACTGAATTTCAAGCACTGAACATTTCCCTTTGGGTTCTTAAACATTGTTTAATACATAAACAATACATAAAGCAAACAAGGTATTTACTATACACCGAACAGCCTTAACAGTAGTTCCACCTGCCTAGTATTCAGTAGGTCCCCTATTTGGGACTTCTGAAGGTGCCCTGTTGTATCTGGCACCCACGCATTAGCAGTTGATGCTGTATGTAGTCAGGTGGGGACTCAATGGATCACATCAATGAGTTTTAAATGCCTATGACCCTGTGACCAGTTCACTGGATTGCCTTTCTTGGACCAGTTTAGACATCTAACATGAAAATATGTCTCTTTTCAAATTCGCTCAGATTGTTATTCAATCCTAAAAATCTATCTGTGCAAAACACTGATTATATTTCATTGCTATAAAATTTAATAACATACAGTTTATATTTTTACCATACATACATTTGCCTTTTCTATAGCACTTTACAATGATAAGCATGCCCCTTAACAATATCAGTTACAATGTCAAGCTAAACTCAAAACGTATGGCACTTGTCCAATGTTCTTATACAGCACAACGTACATTGTGTTACACAAGTTGGTGAATGTTGCAATAGTTGTCTTGACCAAGGACTCTCATTGGTGTAGTGTGGTCCGCTTGCCCTGACTGGGATAGTTAACTCCAATGGATTCATCAAGTTTCACCACATTGAGCCCGAGTATTGTTTCTTGGAGGATAAAATGTACATTACTTTTTTTTTGATGGTGAACATATGATACAGACTGATGCCAAGTCTAGTTAACTCTGATGGCTGACATTTCTTACTTTCAGTTCAAACTGCTCTTGCTGACGAACAAACTTGTCTATCTTTCTACCTGCTTCCTCAAAAAATGTTTCAGTTGTTCTGATATTTTGAGCAGCCAAGATCCTTGCAACAATTGCACCAATGATGCTTTGAGTCTGGCAGGGATTGTGGACCACTCTGTGCCTAACCTTTTTGTTGGGTTCTGTTATTAAAAACCCAGCCTTTACTGGAGGGTCCTGAGTAGTGCTCCTCTCCTTCACGTTGCGCCTTAAGTATCCAGTGTAAAGTTGGAGGACTCGCCCCAATCCTGTTCTGTAGGAAAGTCGCAGAGATTCAGCAGACCCCTTCGGAACTGACATCAGCCGGATACCATGGATCCTCATGTGTAGATGTATGGCTGCCCCATTGATCCACTGCTTGATGGCAGCTGTGTTCAAGTGATGGTCAATGGTCATATTTTCATAAAGTTCAATAAGTGCATACTTGAGTCTCTGGTCATAGATCTCAGTCATTTCTGCCATGCCCTCACTGTCATTCACCTTCCATGGAACTTGTGTTAGATACTCACGGGCAATAATAGGGATCTCAGAAGAGTAATCAGGTCCAAAAATCCTCTGGAATGGGTCATTGGTTTGACCAACAAGAGTCTCCAAAAGGAAAGACAGAGCAAGGGCAACAACCCCCACGCCTCCATAACATACCTTAGAATTGTGTCCAAAAATGGAGGTCAGGTTGTTATCCAAGACTGTGAGCTGGTCCTTTGAGAGGTGTTGTTGGATGGCAGCATACTGGACGTTGAGGGCAAAGCTTGAATTCAGAGAGAGGTAATTAGACAGTGACCGGTCAAGAGTGATGTCAGGGATGATCCCACCAGCCTGGCCAGCCCAGAAAATACTATCTATTGTTTCAGGAGATGGAGTGCAAGCATTATTTCCCATATTTAGGATGTTGCCTAGCTTACTCTGTCAGGACTCTTACCCGGTGTGCAAACCATTGAAGACACCTGTGACAAGTTCTTCCATACAGTTGAAGCCAGAGGTTTTGAAACAAACACAGCTCCAGCTTGTGTGAAGGGTGACAAAGTTCACAGTTACTCCCATCCAAAATTAAACAGGGAGGACAAAGTGCAAGTTAAATATTAACTCATTAATGGAATGTTGATCTTAGTGCAACAAAGGGATGACCTGGTCATTCAAGTTTAAACAAGACTCTGTGTTACTGGCCTCAAATTCTTGGAGCTCTTGGTACAAAAACCATCGGTCATGTAACCTGAGCAAAAGGATGAACTGTTCACTGTGTACATAGAACTTGGAGAGTCTATCACTCTGACAACTAAACTGATACTGTCCCTAGACTGGAAAACCATTCCCTTCTTTTAAACTAATATAGAACTCACTGCTGTAAAAATGAGAGCAAAAATTCATGAACAGAACACCTTTTCAACTGTTTAACATACAATGCTTTGGGCATATATCACAGTCAGCAGCACAGGGTACATTTAACACAGTTAAAGGAAAAAAAAATCAATGAAATATCAGCAAATACTGCAGGACAATGATCCTAAACACACCTGAAAACTGACAAGGCTCTACCATGAGAAAAGCTGAAGTTTTTCCCATGATCTGCAGTCACTTGCTACGTCCTGCATGTATCTCTCAATCCTAACAGAACTTAAAGTAGCTTTGAGATGCAGCGAAGTCATGCATCATCTATGAAACTCCATTTTATTTTGCTAATATTAGTTTGTGAGAATATGGTGAAAGTTCATTTTGGTTCTTAATTTAAATCAGAAAGGTAAACTCATTTTATATTAATTACCAGTACCTAAAATGATGTGATGTTCTCCAAGATCTCCTGGTAGATGCTGTGTTGAATCTGGACTTGATAAAATCCCAGATGACATGGCCCCCTTAAACTACACAACAGAAAATTCACAGGACTTCAGACACCTTGGATTTTGTACCTCTCCACTCTACCTTCAGACTCTAGGAGCTTCAGTTGAGACTCTTGATTTTCAAATGAATTGCTTTCATCTGAAAAAACAAAAACAACAAAAGGAGCTACAGCCCAGTTCTTTATCTCCTCAGCCAAGGTAAGACACTTCTGACATCTCTGGTTCAGGAGGGACTTGATACTGGGAATGGTGCTATTGTAGCTCATTTACTGGAGATGTCTGCATGCGTTGCCTCTTGAACTGACACCATCATGCCACTTCCTTATGAAGCTCATCCAAATAACTTTTCTTGAGTTGAATTTTCCATTAATGTGCTTTGATGCAGGATTTGAAAACAGCCACAATGATCTTCTGTGACTATCCCTCTTTGTCAGTAGGTCTTCTGGAAAACTGTGAGGTCAGCAGTCTTGTGCATGATTGAGGTTGCTTGTGCTGAACTAGAAACTGTGTTCATACAGTTTGGATAAAGGCAATATTCCAATAATTTCTACTGCAGTTCTAATTTTCATGAGCTATAAACCATTCTGATAAAAAGCAGAAAAACAGAGACATAATTTCCATGTAATAAATGAGTCTACATTTCCAAATTAAACTGTCAAAAAAAATGTACTTGATATATTTTTGAGCTGCACTAATTTTATTACCTTAACTAGACAGTAATTTTGGAATTGGTCTTTAATAACAATGAAAGGATAGTAATTGTTCAGAGCCAACACATGATTTATTACAAAACATTGATTAGGCTGGCAAACAGGTATTACAACATTACAAAAAATATATAAAAGTTTTGGGTTCTTTTTTCCTTTTTTTAACAAACCAGCACAGACCAGAAACCAACAATCCTGATAGACCTCAAGAAACGCAGGAAGAGGACCAACACTATTGCATATAAAGGTACAAAAACAGGGTTTGTCAGGTTCAGACCCTTCAAACTTCATTTCAACCAGATCTGGGAGGGATAAAACAAAGCAGAAACTATATATAGATTTTTTTTTTTTGTACCACTGCTTCATCAGAACATGTTTTAAAGAGGTTCGTATGCTACGCTGGTAGTCAGGAAAGACCAAACACTTTATATTCATAACAGAGTGAGCAAATAACGTTAAAGAAACACATTGGATTATTGTACCCAATCATATCCACTGAAAGTGTTACGAAAAGTCATAGGCTTCGATTGACTGCACCAATAGACAAGTACTGCACTAAGAATGCCATGCGAGCATTTGTTGGGCGCTCACTATAAAGTACAAAGTACATGCAGCATGCAAATATTGGAAGGTCTCAAAAATTAGCCTTTATGTGGAAAAAGATATTAACCACTGTTAAACATGAAATGCATTACAGATCCAAATAGCACCAAATATATCAGCAAGATGCAAGTATGTACTAGAACAGTATTACAGAGACTCCAAGAAATGGTTTTAATCAGAAATTCCAACCAATAAAAGGTTTTGTTGACCTTTCATACCATGTGCTTCTTCTCTTCTCTTTATCCTTTTATAGAGGAAAGGACATAAGCATATGAAATCATCTTACGTACCATTGCATTAAAATACTGTCCTTTGGGTTTCTTGAAATCATGGAAGAGAAAACGCTTTTCTTCCATTTCTCAAAACCAGAAAATATACCTAGTACCCTTTTCCAAAGTTTTCCATTGAACACAAAAAATGGCAAGATCCAGTTCTAGGCAAAGAATAGAGAACATCTGAGAAGGAGTCATTGACCAACTTCCTCTTAACACTGAACAGTTACAGAAAGCTCCAGGCTCCTTCTTGTGCATTGCTCCAAAATGTTTGTGTTTCACACATACTGAACATTCAGCAGGTAGGGGCAAGTTAAAAGCATACACGATGCATATGTATTGAGCCTCTGCACAATAGAAATTCAAGTTGATTTAACAAGAATGTAAACATTGCCTCATACAAAAAGGTAGTTAGATAACCAATGGAATACAGACAGTATGGCTTTGAAACCACATCATAAGTACATGCACTTTAGAACATTGAGGGGGAAAAAATGTGAAAAATCATGTAAAAAAATGATCTGGAAGGTAGTTTCTGGCTGGATTTTTTAAATAAAGTCAAATAAATACGCATTGTGAATTATGACAATGAGGTTAACACATTATATGTGAACACTTTGCATTTTAAATCCTTTATAGGGAATGAATAACCATAAAAATGCAATGCATGTTTCAGACTAATAGAGAAATGGATAAAAAATAAAATAAAACAAAACACTGACACCTGGTGGAAATACAGGTGCAGGGCACATATTTAAGTTTGAAATGCACTGCAGTGTTCCAGTTAGCATAGTTTTCAAAAGAAACATAATGTACAATAGATTTCTACCAAGTTAATGTAACAAAAAAAGATGGTTAAAATGTGTCATTACATCTACATGTTAACTTTTCTGCACCACAATATCCAGTGAAATAAATCTGTACAAACATAAAAACTACTGAAAGAACATCTACCATCCTTTCACAATGCTAAGTGAATGGTGAAATCCCTATAGCCAAGAGCCCTGAGCCAAAAAAAAACCAAAACAAAAAGTGTGTAACAAAGTGTACTTGGTGAAAACGAACACAGTAAAAATGTGTCAACAAAGCCAAGAGAACACACTAGCTTAAGTTATGAACAGAACTACTAGCCAAGCTGGCTTAGTCTGAAAGTGAACTGAACAATTAGGTGTGTGCCTGTATATTTAGCCCTCGTGCAACTGTTATGGTCTCCTCCTTGCACCCAGCCACCCTCAGCATAAACATTCTGTAAAATACAATTCATAAAAAAGTCAGGTCGTCCCACTAATGTCAGGTTAAAAAAAAAAAAACTTGCTGGTTACCAACCGGATTCTTTTTCACCTTTGTTAGAATTCCAACACACATTAAAAAAGGTTATAAATATTCCCCGTAAAAATCTAGCTTCATTTTCAAAGTAAGATGTACAAAACCCTAACTATCATTCCAACCCATCTGCTCTCTGAACATTCCGAGGAGACAAATCACTCATCAGCAGCGTGAAGTGGTGGGCATAAACCACTTGCTGGCCTGCACTTAAGTGCGGGACAAAATGACAACATTTTTCCCTCCACAGTCACTTCTCTTTGGGTTTCCCCTTCCTTGGACTCATGCTTGAGGCTTTTGTAGTAGTGCTGTGAGTCGTGAACTTGGACACTTCTGCCGCTGAGCTGTCCGATGCCTTTATGGAAGAGCAGGCACTTTCTGTCTGAGAGTCCTCTGTTGAATTCACCTCAGAGCTTTTCCCATCATCTTCGTCGTCGGAACATGGCTGCCAGTCCTCCAGTTCTTCGCTCTCAGACCCTTGCACAGCAATCTGGGGCACCAGAGGAACCCTCCTTAGTGCGCACTCTTCCACAGACTGTGAATCTGTCACTGCCACGACCCACTCAGCCCTGTGCTTGGGCCGAGCACCAGCAGCAGGTGTGGAAGTCATGGTGGTCAGGGTAGGGGTCTGGCCGCCCCTCTGGTCCTCTGGTTCGTCGAAACTCACCTCCTGGACTGCCTCTTGCTTTTTAAAAGAGTCACGACGCTCAGACAAATTCAACTTCCGCATCACCACAATCTGCTCCATCCGGTCTCCGGGCCACTCACGCAGCTTCTGGCCAACCAACCTGCCGTGCTCCCCTGGGTGAGACCCGTCCGCCTCACCGCTCTCCCCACCCATGTCCACCTCACAGTGAGGGACCTCCAGAGTGTGCCTGCGTGGTGTATGGCCCTTTTTGTCCCCGTGGAAGACTCCAGAGAGCTTCTCAGCAGACTGCACTCTTTTCAGCAGCGGGGAGACGGGGTGCTCTGTGCCGCGGGGGCGGACACCATGCCGGACGATGGTTGGGGGTGACAATGTCTTCCCATGGAAGGAGTGAAGAGTCTTCGTGATGCTGGGCAAGGGAGAAGGAGAGTGTTGCGGTGACAGGGCCTGGGGAGAGGATGTGCAGGCCAGGGGAGAGGGAGGGATGCTGCTAGTAGACTTGCGTCGGCCCACTTTAGTGTAGCGCTGGGTGCTCAGTTTGGGGCCAAGGCCATGTAGGGAACTCGGCCTCATCTGCACAGCAGGGGAACTCGGAGAGCTGGAACATGGCGAGGCACTCTGGGGGAGGTTTGCATCTACATGGGAAAGATATATATGGCAATCAGAGAACAAAAACCTCAGAAAGAAGGGAGAGACGAGTTCTGGACTTGTAGTTAGTTATCCAAATTTGTCTCTGGACATTTCAGATAATCTGGGATCAATGATGGCTGATTTTTGGAATACAGTCCAATTTTAATTTTCATCATCCAATCAATAACAGGGTTCAGAAATGAGGATTTGAAGCATACATATGAAACGCAGGACTTACCTGTGCAGTGGTCTGGGACAGGGCTGCGGCAGGGTGTTGAAGGCCCTGGGGACAAACTGTGTGTGGGGGAGCCAGGCAGGCTCTCGCTGGATGATACAGAGTGATGGAGGCCAGAGGAGAAGCTGCGACTGCTGTGCATTACAGTGCTCTGCTTGGACAGCTTCTTCAACACACTTCGTCGCCTGAAGCCAGGACAAACCACAGGTTTAGTAGTCCTCTTAACGTGTTAACTATCATGCAGGAAGTCATAGTCTTAATTTTGTTAATGTGTCTTCTTAGTTCTAATTTTAATATGTCCGTTTTTACCTGTCCTGATTGTCCTTTCTCTTGCTTCTCTTGCTGCGGCGAGCCATCTTGCCTTTGCAGCTCGTTTTCCGTGCTGGCCCAATCTTAATGGTTGTGTCCTCAAGGGCAGTGGTTTGCAAGGCCACCTTGTTACCACTCTGTGAGGCATAATGATTTGTGGAGTAAAGTTACGTCAGCAGAGTATGTAGGTGGCAGGCCCATGCCAAGAGATGAGTGAAATCCTAATTACATACATTTTACTTTTATGCTACAGTGTTATTGTAATTCCCTCCCTCTTAGACATGAATGGTATTATCCTAAAAAAGTGTTTAGGAAGCACGGCAACTTGGTCAAGTCACAGACCATGTCAAGTTATGGAGTTCAGTCACTGAGTGCTGAGGTGCATTAGTCCAGAACACCAATACCTGTAGAGTTCCAAACCTCATCAGCGCACACACAAATATATATCATGGGTTTCCAAGGCAGGGCAGTAGCATACAGCTGTAAGCACAATGCCAAGGTTCAGATGGAGTGGTGTAATGCAGCAGTAGAAACCTGTCCTGTAGAGTGACAAACCAGGCTTCTCTATCTGACAGTCTGATAAACAAGTCCGGTTTTGATCAATGCCTGCATGTAGATTACCTGCATGACTGCACTGAGCCAACTTTAGAGATGATGATGGTGGAGGACGGATAATGCTATGGGATCATGTTTCCAGGTTGTTTGTTCCAGTAAACTGAATGCTTCTGAAAAGTAAGACATTGTGCGCTTCCAACTTCCTGGAAACAATTTGGGGAAAGCTAATTTTTGTTCCAGCATGACTGTTGCCCAGTGCACAAAGCAAAGAATATAAAAGCACTGATGGTGGAGAGTGTTTGGAACAACTTGACTGAGCCGAACAGAACACTGTCATCAACCCTGCTGAACACCTTGATAATAAACTAGACTAGAGGTTGTGAGCCAAGCCCTCTCATCCAAAATCAGCATCTGTCTACTTATTCAAAAGAGCATTTATGAGGTAAACATTCCCACAGACAGTCCAAAATCCAGTAGAAAGCCTTCGTAGAATGTTACAACTGCAAAGAATAGACCAACTCCACAATGGGATGTTGTAAAAGCTCCTGTTGGTGTAATATGTAGGTATTCCATTATTTCTCTCTATATATTGTATACGCATGTGAGCCCAGCTATAACCGTTGTGTCTCTACTGCTTACCTTGAGGAGCAGCTCCATCATTTCAGTGTGCACCAGACCCTGCACTGACTCTCCATTCACATGGGTGATTAGGTCTCCAGCTCTTAGGCCAGCCTCATGAGCAGGACTGCCTTCCTCAACACTCTACAGAAACAAATACACCCAATCAGCAACTTATATAAAAATACACTGAAGCTGCTGCCTTGTTTAGATTTTAATTTCTTAAACAAAAATTGATTCTTTACTTTTGTGTTTATACCAACTATGCCATGCTGTTAAAGCTTATGCTAATCAATACACATCGTTCATCAAAAAAACAAAAAAACAAAAAAAACAGGGAGGTGTCACATATCCTTATTATACAGCATTTCTGAAGCATAATCTAAAGCCAATTGCCAGCTAGGGATCAAAAAGAGTATATAAAACTTAAAATTGAGTCTCAGGAAATACAAATCAAACATTATTAATACAGAATCAAAAATGAATATACTGTGTAATTGTGGATGTGTCAAAATGTTATATATATTTACGCATCCAGAGGTACAAAGCAACCCTCAAGCCAAGAGCCACATCCTTGCACCAATGAGAGAAGCTGCTCACCGAGACCATGTGGTGGATGGTATAGATGTCACTGTTGCCCATGTAGACACGGATGGTCTGGAGGGTGAATCCGTATTTCTTGCCTGAGCTGTGAATAAAGATAGGCGGACGTAGGCAGCTGATACTAAGGGACAGGTCTCGATTTGGAGAGGAATCACGGGATGAAGGGTTGGAAGAGATGGAGTGTGGAGAAATAGGGCTTGGCTGAAGACCTCCACTTGAATCATCTGGATAGTCTGGAAATAAATGGAAGCGAAGTGTCCAAATGTCAACAGAAATCTCACTGAAGTAAGGTGTCTGAAATGCACTTACTTTCATTTTAATTAAACACATTTACAGCAAGACTAAAGTTGTGTTTCTTTCCTTTTCAGAGGATGTGTTGTTTCTCACCAGGAGTAATGATCAGAGATAGTGTTGATATGGAAGCAGATTTCGGCACTTTGCCCCCTGGAGAGAGACGCTGTCTGTCAGGTGTCTCAAGCTGGTTGCCAAAGCACCGTGGACTGCCATGTTCCCTTGGAGATGAGTGCTTTGTTCCTGTACTGTTGCTACGGAGTCTGATCCGCCGTAAGTTGGATACAACTACCTCAGCTGCAAAGTGGATATAAGAATAAAGAAGAAGAAGAAACAAAAACATGTATTTCAGAGCTCCATTTAGCACACATTTTGGGTGGTTACAGCATTAAATAATGAAGCTCCACCTCCCCTTTAAGTTGACATAACACAGTATACTACCTTTCAAAAATAGGCATGAATGTATTCTCAAACCTTATTTAATGAATTCATTTTGTATTACAGAGTGCTGACCTTCATCATCTGTGGACAGTGCAAAGCGTGGCATGGCCTCTAGGCTGTGTGTGCTGCTCACTACCAGGGGGCTGACACATCTGTCAGACTGGGAAGAACTGGACGAGGCTCGTGGACGCAGGCTACAAAATTACAGATCTAGTCATTTACAGGCAATAAAGTCAATCTCTCTATTGAAGAACAGAAAACAAAACCATTGTGTTCACTAGGAGATATTCAGCAACAGATTTACAACCATACAAGAGAGCTTGCCACTACTAACCAAGCTCTCTGACTAGACAGTCGTCTGCTGTCCTGGGCTCCTGTGCTGCTCTGTCTGCGCATCTCAATGGGGGAGTGACTCTCACGGCCTTCTGCACGGTCCTCATGTTCTTCACTGTGACTCCGGTCAGATGAGAAACTTAGGTTTGATGGTGTGGCCAGATATTCTGTGCTGCTATAAACCTATAAACAGAAAACTTTTTCATAAATTACATTTAAAACACTGAAACATTATGCTACAGGTTGCATTATCCATCACAAAAACTATGTTCTGTTTTTAATGACACTTTAAACTCCAGACCAACCTTGCTAAAACGATTTGACCATGAAGAGAACCGGCGAATTTCAAGGGAAGAATCATCATCATTGGTTTCATCATCTTCATCAGACCCCAAATGATTGTAACGATCAGATCGTGCTGGGATAGTAAAACCAAGAAAAATATGGTCTCAGAAATACAGAACACCAAAACAAATGCACATAGCTTAATGCAGAAAAATATAAATGACGTGTATAATAATCCCATCAGTGCTACTCACTGTCAAAATAGCTGGTGTCATCTTCTCCTTCTAACTGAGGGATAAATTCAGCTTTTTGGCGCAGCAACCCATTCCAATCCAGACCCGTAAAAAAAGTGTGCTGTTTGACCTCTGTTGCTCCTCCTGTACATATTTCACAACATAAAGATTAATTTAAGAAATGAATCAAGATATACAGCAAAAATTAGTTACTATTCATTGCAATTCAAAGTCCATTACAAAAAATATCCCCATTTGATCATATTTAAAATATGACCCTTCACATTTTTTATTTTTATAATTCCTGTAAAGCTGCTTCTGTGACATTCAAGTTAGGCTTCAAGTTAAAAATATCTTTTTTTTCCATGACATTGACACTAATGGCCAAACAACGTAAGGTCTAATCTTTCAAACCTGTTCCAAGCCGTTCAATGGCACTTTGCCTCAGTAAACGTGTAATCATGTCCTGGGCATCCACTGGCAAAGCATCATCTCCATCTGGCCAGATAATCTCATCTGCAAAGGGGATAAAGGTACACACATTCAGTCCAGTCATTCTGTAACTAAAAAAAAAACGATCAAACAAGCACCCCCCCCCCCCCTCCCCCCACACACACTCTGAACAAACCAAAGATCTTTTATATTTAAAAACTTCTACTTACCACTGACTACTTGGCCAAAAAGTTCTTCTGTTGTGTCTCCAAAGAAGGGCACACAGCCCACTAGAAACTCATAAAGGATGATTCCCATGGCCCACCAGTCTACTGGCTTTCCATAACCCTGTCGCAGAATAACCTCCGGTGCAATGTATTCAGGAGTACCACAAACCTACAGAGAGTTCAATCAATAATAAAAAATGAACAAACAAATGGCTTACTTCTGCACTTCTAAATCTGAAGATAATTAAAAATGACTAATTTCAGTATTGCTCTAGACCATTTTATTAATTCATAAATCTTTCAAGACAAAAAAAATCTATTCACACAAAATGGCATATGCCTAATAATGCAAAATTACAGAATTTATACAAAATCTAATTCTCAATACACAAAACACAGCTTAAATAAACAAGATAAACCCAAAAGGGAATGTGCACAAAATGTACTCTAACCTGTTTGTCAATGAACTCTCTGGTGTCTTTCTCAATATGGCCTTCATAGAGATTTGTTGTCATATTCATCAGGCCAATCTTGGAGAGTCCAAAGTCTGTCAGCTTAATGTGGCCCATTGAGGTTATCAAGAGGCTGCAAATAGATTTAAAAAGATTTTCACCAATTTAAATCAACGTGTAATTATCACAAACATACCTGAGAATATATATTCTACAAAATTACATTTTTCACATACTTGTCAGGTTTGAGATCTCTGTGTACTATGCCATAGCTGTGAAGATATTCCAAAGCCAGAACAGTCTCTGCAAAGTACATCCGGGCCATATCAACTGGAAGTGGACCCATGTTTTTGAGCAGATTGGCACAGTCACCACCTGTTTTTCACACAAAAGACAAAAATATGGCTATACATTGTCTTCAGATCCCAATCATTATTTTTATAACTTCAAAATAATGTCACATACAATCTGAAGTGTTTTGGAACTTTACCTTCAACATATTCCATCACCATGCAGAGGTGCCTGCGCGTCTCAAACGAACAGAACATACTGACAACAAATGGGTTCTCTGCAAATGTCAGGATGTCCCTTTCAACAAACACTTGCTGGATCTGATTCCTCAGGATCAGGTTCTGACGGTTAATCTTTTTCATAGCAAACCTTTGGCGAGTTTCTTTGTGCCTCACCAGGTACACGGCCCTGAAAGGTAACAGATGGAGAATCTGTAACAAATGTTTCCTTCTGCAATTAATCTGTGTGTGAAATGGCGTCTGTGGCAGTGACAAACGGAGAGACCTAATTGGTTTAAATGTGCTGTAAGTCTGGAAACAATGCTTGCTCATGTGCTGCTTTCATCGTGCCAGTATCATGCCAGGCATTCAGAGTTGATCTGCTTACCCATAAGCTCCATTACTGATCAGCTTTATGGTTTCAAAATCACTCTCCAGTGGTTTCCTTCTTGGTGGGGTGAGCACAGACTTATTTGGCTGGAACAAAAACAGGAGGAAGAGAGGTTGTATCATTTCTTGTTCCCAAACTAGGTCAAGTCTTGATCCTTTTGCCAGAGTAACTGACTGCTGAAATGCAGCTTACTTCAGAGTCTTCAGTTTCCACATTGAGGGAGGGCCCAGAATCATAGTGTTCCTCTAGCTGACTCACTTCTGCAAAAAATAGGTATACCTGAAAATGGCATGTGCTTTGGTGTGGTCGTGAAAACTTTATAATGTTAATTTTATATAACATGTCTTATACCATCTAAGGGGTCTCGAGTTAAGCCTAGCTGGTTGATGATGTATCGGGGTATGTCCGTTTTGATGCCTTGCCCAACTTTAGCATGGCCCTCTGCTGCCTCCAGCAGGTGATAGAATTCTTCAGGATCAAACTCCTGTTGAAGAAACAGGAGGCAAAAAAAAAAAAATCAGTAACATCACAAAGCCTTACCTGAAACAAATGGCTTCCCCTGAGAGTGCACCAGTTTTGTTATTTTATCTTACCAGACACTCCAGAAGCCTTGCAGGGCGGGATATGATAATGAGAATCTTCTTCACAAGCTGCGTGATGATTGTAACCTCCTCACTCTCTGAACGCTCTAGTGCCTAAGAGAATAAATGGATTAATTTAGGGATGTCTCACTTAAAAAAAAAGAGGAAAAAAGGCAACATGGGATGATTGCAGGATTGTATGTGAACGGTAAGAAGTGATGCCTCCCGTATGATGTGACCTATGGAATCCCAATTCTCATTTGTACTGTGACTGATTTAATTTAAGCTTACAACATGGTACGCAGAGCACATCACATTTACAATATAAGACAGCAAGATCACCAACATGAGTCCAGAGCATGAAGGGAGCTGTCCTATCTAATCAGCATAAAGGAAGCCTCCTGTTGTCATCTCGTCGGGAGCAAATGGGGAAATGCTTGAAAAATGTGAAATCAAGGGGAGCTTACGTAACATTATCATAAAGTATTAACATCAAAATAATGAGCAATTTCCTTCATTAACATTTAAATATATGGTTTATATCAATCCTTTCAGCCGTCCTACACAAATCAAAACTATTTGACTCAAATATAAAGCAACTACAAGCACATGCTTGCTCATTAGTGACAGTAAATGATTCCAAACAAGAGGCTTTCTAGCAGAAATACTAGGGATAATCCAGTAAATGCAAAAATACAAAAAAAAATAATGCAATAGCATATCCCACAGAGTTCTAATTTAAAGCCTACAAAACTGATATTAAATATGACTAATGTAGTTATGAGACTGAAGAACTGAAGTCTGGACTTAGAGTCTACAAGGTTGGTACAATAACTTCCTAAATCTTGATGCAGTGCTGCAGTTTAGACATACAGACAAAGCAATTTTGTGTCAAGTGAAGATGTGTGTGTTGTCAGCCGATTTTTACCATATCTGACCCTGACTCATGCAAAGCTACTTGCAAAATGTCCAACACTAATGTAAAGGCCATTAACACCATTAACATCATACTACACTTGAGAACAGAAAGATGGACCAATGAGGGTTGTGTGGGCTAATACTGATCATCTTTCACTATGAACACTCCATCACCAAAATCGATTCAGGGTGGGGCTGGATGCACATCAACCTTACCAGCAAAACTTGATAAAGCATAACCGTGTAGGGCTTTTCCTAATGTCGTGTGCATACACTCTCATAATGACGAGTACTTTCCTCTTGGAATCAACCACTGAAAATCTTTAATTAAAACATCAGCTGCAAGCATTACAAAGCCCATCACTTTGGACGTGATTCCTTTAGCTCTGTAACTGTTGCAGCTTTACGTTTGGTACAAGTCAAATACAGGTCTGCACAATTCATAAATTGAAGAAAATAAAATCACATTATCTGACTGACTTGTAGCATTGACCAAGTTAAAAGAATACCCACCAATCCATGTAACTGGGCTGAAAAATGCCCGATACTGATACACAGCAGATCAATCCATCTATGTTTACTGGAGAATAATCACTCAACCCAGTATAGCGAGTATCAGAAGACAACAGAATTAGCACACATGACTAATACAACAGAAATTGTATTATAATAAATAATAAATGCAATTAACTAAATCATTTAAACTATATTTCAGTAGAAATCCTCCTCCTGTAAAGTTGCCATTATTAAGTTATGCTTATATATCAAACATGGCCTCACTTTGAAGTGACATCACTCCGTTGCATCAGAAGAGAGCAAAGTCTTCTGCTTTGCTTAAACAAAACCGCTATCTGATCTAAACTGTGAGTTTTGCGATCTGTTACACCCTTAGTATTGATTCTACTGCTGGGATTTCAGTGACTATCCTATTAATTTGATAAGGAATAAAGTAGGACAGTGTATGGCTGGAAGGGTAACAGAGTGTACAAAGGCAGGAGTTATTAGAGGTTCCGAAAATCCAGTGCCCGCACACTTGCAGCTAGTGACTCAGGGATGTGGAAAACACTTTAATAAGCTTAGCCCTGTGCATAACGTCCCCACAAGCCCTGCAATCTGACAGCAAACGATGAGCTCTGCCTGGAGATGTCTGCACAGAACCCAGAAGGTGGGCGTATGGGTTGCCATGGAAACTAAAGCTCTCCAGCCGTACAGATGAAACTCCAGCCAAACGGGAGCTCTGCTTTTCCAACCAAGCATTTCCCTGAGCCACAGGCTGGGATGACACACAGAGGGAAATTCCCTTTGTATTGGTGTGATCCTCCAGCTCTACATATAACAGTTTTCATCATGAGAGATCACAGTCTTTAATACAGGGCTCAAACTCTTTCCTGAACCCATTGCCCTTTCAGGAGAGGGGAAGAACCGAGTAGAGCAAACATCAGAAAAGGAGATGAGGTAAGATAGCACTTGTTCATCTGTTGAGCTGGTGACAGGCACAGTGTAGCTGTGAACGTAAGCCATGTTACTTCCCCTCTCTGTGACAGCGGGGGTTTGTTCTGCTTGCTTCCGCCTGGTACTGACATGAACCAACCACAAACAACACAGCAGTGAACCTCAGTTCACCGTCAAAGCAACTAGCAGTTCTCATCACACCATGCAATGAAGCACTAGTTTAAGCCAAAGAGTGGTTTAAAGAAATCAGCAAACTCATGAGCTACAAAATACAGAAACTGCTTGGCCACTGTTTCTTTTGAAATTAAAGGTATCATTTCTGAGCATTGCTGTGAGGATCTGATTGCATTCAATAATAAGAGCATTAGTGCGTTGAGGGTGCTGGATGTTCACCACCCCAACTTATCCCAAAAGTATTGAATGGTGCACAAACCAGAGAACACTGTTCTACTGCTCCCCAGTACAATCCAGGTGTTGTACAGCCCTCCATACCACTTTATAATTCTCTAATTCACATTTATTTGCTCTAGAGAGTCCTAGTCTATTGGCACTTGTGAAGTCAAGTCAAGAGAAAATGTGTCACATACGCCACACACCAAATATGGAAGACCTAAACTCTAACCCTTAGGTCAGAGAAAATGTTTGCAGACTGTAAGAAACAACAAGAACCACAAAGGAACAGTCTTGCCATGAAGTGGAAGCTGTTGGAACAACAGGGTCAATGTCTATACCCAAGAAAGGCGCTCCTACTACAAAAACAACACCCTCAACTAAAGTTTGCAGCTGACCACGAGGACAAAGAAAGTATTATGCAGGAAGTTTATGATCAGATGAGCTGAAGATGTATGAAGGGGTAAAGAAGGAGTTTAAAATTTCTACCTCAAGAACACTGTGCCAACTGAACATTTTCAAATACAATTCACCAGAGCATAGCATTTAAAAGACAAAACTCACTTCCCATTAATATCTTATTATTTTCTCTTAATAATGTGATTCAAAAATAATATTAACCCAAGAACATGTTTCACCCATACCATTAGCCAAAATGTTCAACTAGGTCAGACACCCTCAATGGTAATGCATTTCACCCCAACATGTCAGGGTATGGACGGAAAATGTGTTGTGACTCATTCATAAGATTCATAGACCTTCGGGCAATTTAGGAACAAATGCTCAAATGGAAAAAGCTGGCAAACGGAAAAATGTCAGATAGAGAAGTTTAATGTCAGATAGAGAAGCTTAATAAATAAATCTCACTGAAGGAAATGTGTAGGTTGTTTCACGTCTCACCTCATGCAGCAGCTTTTCTAATTTCTCTTGCAGCTCTAGGAAGTAGAGGGAGGTGACTAGGCCTTCCTGAGACTTGTCTAGGCAGTCTCTAACCAGCTCTACCAGCTGGTGCTGGATGAAGCCCAGCACTCCATCTCCAAGAGGCAACGAGCTGTCTGGGGAGCACTGCCTGACGATGTCCAGCAAGCGCTCCTCCATCTGAGCCGTAGCCTGCACAAAAAAAAAGCTTATCATTAGCCTACCTGAAAAATAACAATTATTTTAAAATGAAAGGAAGTGCCTGGATGGTGCCTTTATTTTGATGGAGGGTTACATTGCAATTTTTCACATGGCAACATAGGCACAGCACATGACCACATTTATTATCCAGGCATGTCTGAACAGACAGACTTGTATAAAATGTTCAAGCAAGCACAAGCACAGAAAATAAATGAACACTACAAACAAATACTTCAATGCAGTTCTTCTACAGTGTGAAAATATACATAATTTAAATTTATAGTGTGCAATGACAGTGTTTTCATTGATTGCGAACAAGTATTGCATGTTGCTGGCAATTTCTTTTATTCTAGGTCACATCTGAGCATTCTTAATCTCAGATTCGAATGTGTTCTCATTCACGAAAAAGAAACTGTAATTATTAATTATATACAGCTTCGCCATTTAATGTGTGGAAAAAAAAAAAAAGAACAGACCAACATGAAGACAAGTATACCTTTACAGCATCTACAGTTTTCATAAAGAACTTTGATATTGGATTGAATGGAAAAAAGTGAGGTAAATGTAAGGTAGCTGTTGATTTTGGAAACAGCATTTACTAAAAGCCTAAGAATATTTAAAACTATTTTATAACTACTTTAAGTACATACCTTAGGAAATCTTTCTTTGTAAACATGGTTCATCATTACAGTTTCATTGTCAAATGAGCCACTTGTTCTTCCAGGACTGTAAGAGTACAACACAACACAACATACAGAATTAATTCAATCAGTGTGTTCCTTACTCTTCTTAAAATTAAGCACTGTTGCATTATCTTAGATGAGCATCTAATGTTGGTTAGGTGTAATTAAATTATTCTAGATTATATTAAAGCTGAACCTTTCATATAAACTGAACATTGAAGAACTCACTTTAATATAACTGTAGAATATAACACTGTTACCCATGAGCAGCATACTGGTGGTGTATTTATCTGTGTGGTGTTTAAGCTGTGCGTGGGAGAGAATCTAATCTATGGAGACCTGCCGAAGCCTTAAAAGCAGGGAGCTACACTAAGGGCTAGGTAAGCAGACAGCCTCCAGCTACTGCAGCCTCTTCTGCAACATGATACAGCAGAATAAAGGCATAGGTGCAGCTTCTCACAAAAAAAAAAAAAAAACAGTGTTCAATCCTTTGTTATCCTTTCAAGTTTCCAGTAATAGTGATGGACTTCATTACGGTTATGGTTTTTATTAATTGAGATTTGACTCATTAACCTCTACATAAGAGGAAAGACACTCTGAGCGTAAACACTAAACCGCATCGTGTTGTGTTGCGTTTGTGGATGGAGGGTTTACCTAAGACTACGAGACCGTGGGCGTATGAGTGATGAGGGTCGGCCATCCTCATCAGTCATGCTCTCAGAACTACGGAAGTGTTTGAACAGGAAGTGGAGCTCGTCCTGTGTGGGCTGGTATGGAAGCTGGTGCAAGCGTTCTTGAGAAGAGGAGGAAGACTGCAACAAGAGCCATTATGCCTTTAGACTAAAGATTAATCTCTGCAAACCACGACTGCAGTGCAAAACCATACCGATTAGTCACATAATAGAATAAATGCATAACAATAATTTAATCAACGGTGACCAGGTGCACCAGACAAGTTCAACAAGTGGTAAAATGGACCTAAATTGTCAGACATTAAACCAAACAATCATCTGCTGAAAAAACGTGTTAACGTGGACCACCTAGCCACACATTTACAGCTGAACACAGGCACAACACAGCAAAGTTTGTTGGCACTGAGATATTTGGGTACAGGGTCATTTCAAAACCTAGTGGGTGACTTCAAGTAGAAGTCTTTTACACTGTTGTCAGTTCCCTGAAAACCAGAATTTGACCCTCAAAGAGGGTCATATCAAGATTTGTAGCAAACACTGATTTTAAAACCTTAACACTACCTTTCCATTCTGAATTGTGAATTACAGTGCTGATAAAGTTCGAAAATGTTTAGCTACCATTCGTTGACATCATCCTTTAATACATTTTATGTTACACGGTGCACAAGAGACCAGGACCATCTACAAATTTTTAAGCAGTCAAATGAAAGAAACAAGCAAAACACAAGGGAATACAATTTACTGTACAGCACGTTTTGCTGTAACATGTGACAAACACACCATAAACAAAAGAAATACATAGTACAAAGAGAAATAGATGTTTATCTTCTGTCACTTTACATGGAACTACTGAAAATGCACTCAGTGTGTCTGTGGTGCAACACAAGTGCAGTGTTAGATTTAATTTGCAACTGGATACAATACATATTATTGGTGTTGAAACATCAGTTGAAATGAAAAATGATTCTTAACTATCTGCATAACAAATGCTAACAAAAGGGTTATATATAGTTTGTTTTCACAAATAGTGTAAAAAGTACTTTCATATGTGGATTCTGCCTTCAAATTAAACAGACTATTAAACATGCACATCAAACTCTGACACTCACAGAGACCGTGGAGCTAGGGGGATTGGTGCCATAGCCAGATGATGGAAGAGAGGCCAGTGACCACCGTCTACCTTCAGCTCTGAAAAAGTGAGAAAGGGAAAATTAACTGACAATGGCTAATGCACTTTTCCAAAAATGAATAAGTAACAAATCCATGGTTTTTACCATCAATCCTGCCTGCACAACCGTATTACTCTTCCACTTAATTCATAACAATGCAAAAAGCCAATATTAGACATCATGGGGCACATTAAGCACTTCTCATACTAATTAAGCAAAGGGTGCTTCAAAGGAATGAGTATGCATTAACTGAAATGAAAAGACCATTGATCTCTACTGAATACAGCCGAGCTTGAGAGATTGAAGCACTTGGCATTACTCTAATTAGCTCTGTTAAGGTGGGAAATGTGTCATTACTGAATCTCATGCCAAACAAGAGTATAGGAGAGATACCTGTCAGCTCGAGCCAGGTGGCTGAGAGGACACAGAGAGAGGTGAAGAAAAAGACTTGTCAGAATTTAAAATGAGCCATGAAACAGATACAGCTTACTGAAAGGGTGCAAGGAGGATTACTGTAGGGAGGCCTAAACACCAAGCCAGTGAAACTGTCAACCATCAGAAGGTCCATGAATTTCAAGTTAAATGATAACTTACCTGCGGGCAAAAGGGAAGTTGAGAGAGGCGATGGCAGACACATTTCGTGGACTGTCTAAAGGACTGCTGGCAGCTAGAAAGAGAGAAATTCAGCAAATGAATAACATTTGAAGTACTCTGTTATCTGATCGTAATCAGTGTATCCATTAGGACCTTACAGATGCTCAAAAGTCATGAATCCTGCAAGGCTGCAGAAAAACGTGTGCCTTTAACCTTGTTAAAAGAGGTAGAAATACCACTTGTTCTTTCCCTCTACCAATAATGAAACGTTAAAAGACCTGTTAATACAGTGATGTTTGTCACTGCAGCTGCTAGATATGCTTAAATTCATTTTTAAACCCTTTCAAAATCCACTTCTGATATTGGCCTGATACTGAAACTGAGGCCTGGACAAAAATTCATCATCGATAATTACTGAGACTGACATGTTTCAATAATGGCAAAATGATTAACACATTTCAGACATATTGGACATACGTTATTTACAGTGTCATTCAATGACTGGTGTTCATTACAGGGTGCTGCCGTCAGATCATGACCTTTAAGCTAAGCATAAAGAGCATTACACAACAGGCTATGTCGCCCGTTCTGGCTCTCGCTACCAGAAATGTATGCCAGAAGTTTGCCTGTTTCAGAAAGAGGTGTAATGGCACATGTATTTGCACAAACCTATAATGGTACTGTGGTCACAGTCCATTGTAAACAGTTGTAGGTTAAACACTATAATTTACCAGCTTGTGTGACACCTGGAGCCTTAAGCTATAAACAGTCAGATTTCCATGGTTCTTCGTGGTGGAAACTAAAGTAGTTCAAGAGTACCGTAACTGTGTGTGTAACTGTAGTCCTGTTAGTCCCCCAACTCTTCTACTACTCCCTCACTTCTGCTCCTCTCTCTCTCACATGCTGAGTGACTCATAAGGTCATATTTCTCTATTTATTTTCTCTCTCTCTCATCATTCACTCCTTTGGATTTGAAAACAACAGAAAAAGTACTTCACCAATACTTTGGTTTCCAACATCTTATGAACCTCATTTAGATAAGAACAACTTTTTCTTCCCACCAATGTACTGTACTAATACTATGAGGACTAAATTGTGTGAGTTCTGTGTACCATTACACCACTTGTCCCAAATGATGAGAAGTTGGTAATGTGTATTATTTGTTGAAAACTGACCTCAAATTCCAGCCCTGACTAAATAATCATCTGCTTTAAGACCATCCTGCAAATCTAATCTTCAATAACCACATTATATAGCTGTTTGCAAGGTAAGCAGTAACACCAAAGTCATGGACATTAGACCCTGGTCAGTTGTTCTGATTTCTACAGCCCATTAAATAAAAGAGCTTGATCACACCATCCATCTGCAAAAACCAAAGACTGTGGAACAAGTAATTCAGGCTAACAGCAAACCTCACCTGTGTGGACCGAGAGGGGGGAGAGAGGGCGCGTTGGTGATGGTGTCCCGATGCCGAGACTTTTCCTATTACTGCTGCGGCAACTGTGACAAAGACACAGACAACAAAGAACAATTAAAAAAAACCGCATTGTAACAAAACCCCACAGGTATGAGTCTACACCGACTCAGAGTACTCTGTCAACAACCACAACAAACAAGTGTGTGAGTTTTCCACGATGTGACATGAATTCGGACACTAATTAAGCAACAATTTCCCTGGCACTGAACCAGGGCCACTAAAGTGGTTCAGCAGTACTGCTACGGTTACTGTAGTCTTGTTAGGCCCCCAACCCTTCTCCTAACAAGACTACAGTGACCGTAGCAGTAGTCGGTCCTCCACAAGGAGTAAAGTGGTTGTATCTAATAACACTTGTAAAATAATGTTTGTACGACTCTGTCTGTACAGATATGAAGTCCAATGCCCTCCCTATTGGTGAGAAACGCAGTGCTTAAACAATGCCTCGACAAAGGGGCAAGTGGGACCCTGTTCAGCCTCATCTGCAGCCTGTACTTCATCCAGCCTCTCAGATCATTCACCAGATGACTGGGACTGAGGTGCAGGGAAGGTCGCAAACACAGCACAGTACCCAACACAGACAATAACACAGAGCAGGGCAGCGCGAGGACGAGCGTCCGAGCACACGTTTCTTCTACATCAGTGTGAACGCGGCTGAGGTTCTGGCAGGACACGTACCTCTTGGAGCGTTTGAGCATGGCCCCGGACACAAAGGGGGCTTTGCTGCTGGTGGCTCCGGTCCAGCAGCTCGGGTCGGACATGGTGAGCACTGAGGCTTAGTTACCGGACCAGGCCGAGGCTCTGCTCTTCCCCTGGCCTTTCAGCAGCATGTGTGGCTTTACGGAGGAGCTACGTGGACGCAGCGTCCGCTCCTCTCATCTCAGCTTTGTGTGAACTTCAGGAGCTATGCGGCTGATGTCCGCCCGCCTCTCCACAGTGCCCACAGCTCTCCCATCACTGCAGCTCCTTTAAGCGCTGCTCTCGGCTCTGCCGTCCATTATCCACCACTTATCTGCAGCCTAGAGAGTGTGTGTGTGTGAGGGGTGTCGGAGCTCTGTTGTGTTGATTACCGGGAGATGACGTTGGAACGTACCATCTCCCCTCAGACAGGGGGGGGGGTGTTATCTCACCGCGCCTCGTCTAAAAGCCTCTTTGTGGCTGAACACAGCGCTCCGCTGAACAGACTCTGCTCTGAGCCCAGCGGTGCTGGGAAAGGCCCGGATCAACGCCGCGGGCCGTGCTAGCGACCTGACGTCATCCTCACACACGTGACCGCGAGCAGGACGGAGCAGGAACCCAATCACAACCGCGTCGTTCGGGACGAGCGCGCGCACACAAACAAGTACAAACAAACACACACACACACACACACAAACACACACACACACGATACAGCTGGTGTCCGAACTGCTATAATGAGCCACTGCAGCTTTTATTCGTGTATGAGGACTCAGGTCTGACAGGACCTGTTTATTTATACCTGCATGATGTTTCACATTGTTCAGGGACACTTCAGTGTTCCCAGGTTATGAGCTGATGTCAGAAAAACTTAAAACAACAAGAAGCATGACGAATTGGCAACTGTTTTAAATGTTTAAATAGGTTTCTACTTTGGTACTGTCCACAAAAACATACTTTGGACATTTTCTACCCAAAATAAATGTGTATAAAGTGATCAGTTAATAAAAGTAAATTGTTAAATCACCTTCCTCTTAACTGTGCAGCAGATTTGTACCATTTCCACTATTCCTCCAATATTTACTGAAAAAAAAACGTCATATTGTTTATATCGCTATTCGTCCATGGTTTGATCCCTGTAGCTGTTCTGTACACAGTGTAAATAATTCTGGATGAACAGACCAGTAGAAAGGCTCGTATTTTATTTGACATTAAATGCACAAGAGCATTTTTGAAAATTGAAAAACTCACCGTGTCATTAACAGCACAAAATTGGATGTGATAGATTTTCAATGTCAGCATCAGTATCTTTGAATTGTTCATGATTTCAAGGAAATGCATTAATTTCTAAAACTAATGTTCACAGTTTTCAGTCAGTAAGGTCATAGGACATCAGTAGAGCTCTAGACAATGCTGATATAAAACAAAAAATAAGAATAAAAAGGTAAGAGAACCAGTTGGAATCACCTGGATCTCTGCAATATACACTTAGCAAATAACTATTTTAATTTTATTTAAACCCAGTCTGGGCCATGGGTCTGTGATTTAAAGCACGTAAATTCTGCCCCCCAATTGAAGAATCAGTCTTCTCTCAAATAAATGAAGAAATAAACAGAAGAATCGTTTCATGTATTTACAATCTCCTTTGGGCTCATTTAAATCAGGAAAATGTTCTGACCAAGTCTGTAATCTTCTGGCGTGTAAAGCATCACTCTTACCTCCACGGATGAAGGGTTTGTAAAGGGCTGCATGGACTGCATGGACTGCAGGGGCTCGGGGTGATAGGGCTCTGGTTGGGTGACAAACTGAAAGTCAAGACACGTTCACATGCATTAGTGCTCTGACAAAGTGTATCAGCATCTGTCTTCCCCTATTGTCTATTTTTGCCAACTGCCAATAGGAAGCTAGTTAATGTCATAATTACGTTAGATTAATTAATTATAAAATGACAAATCAATTTGAACACTGAAAACTTGGTATCAAATCAGCATGATTGAAAATACCATTCTAAGGTACTGTTTTTCCAAACACTTGGTCAGGGCTTTCAAAAGTCACATGGCAATGAGTGCATTCATTATTGACAGACTGAAGGAGTGACAAAATGAATTAATAATGAATGGATGAATGAATTAACGAATGAATAAACAGATGAACAAATGACAGATTTTTTGTGTTTTTGGAGACTTTGATCATGATGCTGAACAAAATTACATCTTTATGAAGATTTTATAAAATTATAATTATGAAAATGATAAAATCTATGCATTATATTAAAAAATAGTTTTTAAAATGCTATAGTCCATAATGATTTTGACCAAGCTAACAGATTTATTTATAGGGTATTTAAATCCATTTCAGATGGACACTGCTGGAAAAGTACCTCAAGGCACTTAAAAGTAATGGAACAGGTGACACAAAGCAAAACTTTTTAATAAAGTGTTCCTCTATCATTATATGTCAAATAACCCCTTTTCAGTATTATATATAACTTTTCAACTTAGAGTGTGAGTAAAATATATTCTCAATTGAATTGGATTAAAACTACCTGCACCATTGTTAACAGTATATTTTGAATTATGAATGATTTGTGCCTCTGCTCCATAGTTGTCTCGTTCTGATATCAATTAATCTGCAGGCCTCTTCAGATTAGATCAATTTATTAGGGGATTGCTGTAATAAAATATCTCCTCAGTGATTAAATGCACATTAAATTAAATTTCATTTGTCACATTCACAGTACAACTTGCAGTAAAATGCTTTGAATGGTCACATAAAAGATAAGACAAAAATATAAGAAATAAAAGGAACAAGGGATAAAATATATAAAAAAAAAAACTAAAAATATATAAGAAGAAAATAAAATGGAATCGAATAGAATATAGGAGATTGTATAAGATTTAGAAGGATCTGTATTTAAGTATCAAAGTGTACAGTGAGTAAGTTTAGTATGCAAATACATGCACATGGTCACATGATTACACTGTACTCATAAATGCGGGATCTAAAGTCAGGACACTTCCACACTGAAGTGGAAATAAAGTTCTGACAATTTTATTTGATTTGTTTGAATTTGTTTCATAATTTGGAATGTTTCTAGCATCTCTGACAGACGTGTGCTCAATGACCGTAATATAGAGTAGCAAAATACAGCAAGATATACGGATAGAAATATATACATAGGCAGCTAGATGTAGATGTGTGCTAGATGTGTATCTCAACACGATTAAAATAATCAGACCACCACTCTGTTCAGTGAATATAAGTATGAAATTTGATCTGGAATTTTCTCAGAAGAGGATGGGAAAACACAGACAGGCTGATCCAAACAGAAATAAAAGAAAAGAGGAAATTTTGCCAGTACCCTATGTAATTGTAATTCCAGCCAAAAAGGTTTTTTTTCAGTGATTTTTATGCCAAATCCATTGAGATGTTCCTTGTTTTTGTGGCTTATTCCTGGATAACGTCTTTTGGTAAATCCTTGGTGTTTACTTTGTGATGTCTTTTCATGATTGCTGACATGGATACACCTACCACCTGGGGGGCTGTCTTAATTTGGCCAACAGTTGTGAAGAAATTATCTTCACCATCACAGCAAAAAGAAAACAACAAAACACACAACAGTTTAATGGTTTCATTGAGTGTAGGGCACTAATCTGTAACTAAAGTACCAACAATACAAACAGCACCAAAAGTATCTGGTCTGGAGCATTTTTGTTCATGATTTTCACTACACAGATGCCCACAGCTTCAGAGTACGGCTGTGTAATGGCAAAAACCTGGAGATACAGGGGTTATGATGATAAATTGTGATACTGAAGCAATGCCATGTACTGCCATCTTTTAAATACAATTTAAAGAAAACTGACTTATTATGAAACAACACTATATGCATAAAATCAGAACAGTGGGATCTAAATGGAGAGTACAACACATCCAGAGTTTAAACACAAAACAAAAAGCACTGTCTGTCCCCAATTTTTGCATGTAAACTAATACAAAATGCTGAAGTTATAAAGAGTGTTTCAGCCTTCTCTGCTTGTTAAAAGTCCTATAGGAGAAAAAAAACCAATTTGCTTTTGTGGGAGTAACTGTCTCTACTGTCTAGGGAAGGCTTTCTACTGGGTTTTGGAGCATTTGAATTTGATTACATTTAGTGACAAAAGCTTTAGTGAGGTCAGGATGTCAGATGATCACCACCCCACTGACTCTCAAAAGTAATAGATGGGCCATCAACATTCTTCTGCTCCACAGCACAATGCACAATGATTTTAACCCTCCTAGCCCACACCTGGCATTAGGAATGGTGCCAAAATGTTCATGTGTATCTGCTTCAGAGAGTCCTATTCTGCTGTCAATACTTCTCTGCACAGATTAGGCAATTTGCACACCTGTGTGTGCAATGGGTGCAACTTAAAGTAGTGAAATGTGTTAATTAGAAGGCAGTCAGCCAACATTTGGACATATAATGTGGTTGTGATGCACAAACCCACACATACATCATAAGTGGTCCTCAGGGGAAATAAGAAGGCAAAAACGTATGATACGAGCCCTTTAATGGCCCATGTCCAACCATAGTACAATGAAACAAAGTGGTGGTGCTGAGGATGACCGATCCAGGAAACAATTGATTACAGTGCCTCAATAATGGCACTGTCCCACTTTGATACTGCTGGTGACAGCCTCTGCCCTCCATCACTGCACAAGGGTTTCATAACATGCAAATTTAAAACTGACATGACTAAAAAAAAAAGAAAAACAAATTCAATAACAATAACAGAAAACCTGGCTTGGACATCAGACCCACACAAAATGTACTAATGTTGAAGCTGAAGTCTGGCAGAGTAGCGTCTAACGTTGCAATGGATAGCAACATGTGCTGCAGTAAGATTAGGGTGTTGTCATAGTGATGCAAAAGAACTGGAGAAGAACCAACTGTGCAGACAACCCTTTGGTGCTTCTGCAATCCCATCATTTGCTTTGCTTAATCATTTGGTATACTTGTCGGGAGTAGCTTGCATGTCAATGTCCTGACAGATACACATCATAATTACGAACAAGCTTGTCACATATGTGTTACTTTGCTCTTGTTTAAGTAAAAGAAAAACCTGCCATGATCACATATTTTGGGCACCTTAATAACAGGGCAAACTGACAGTGAGCTGCAGATATAAGCCTACATAATGGATCTGCATCTAGTGGGCAGAGGAGGGCGGCTATATTTACTAAGTGCTCGGAGTGGGAGGACAGAACACCAGTGCTGCGGGGATTATCTTTTAAGGCAGGCAAACATTCCTTATGAGTGTGAGAGTGGGATAGCGTGCCTCAGCCTTTGTTCTCTGCTCTGCCAATTATGATATGTGCCCGCATGTGGATGCAGGCCTGTTTTAATATTCCTGATGTCTGCAAACATTGTAATAGGAGATAAGAAAAAACTTTGAGATTTGATCTGAAAGCCTATATGTAAACTGGACTGCACAATATCATTTGTTTATTATTATCACAATACTGGCCTTTGTGCTTTTCATATTGCACCAACCTCAGAAGTTCCAAATGAGCTTCCATTAGTGTTTTTATTACAAGACGTAAATAACTTTGGTCAAATCATCATGATGCACCAGTGCACAATAGAAGGCCTCTCAGTATGGAGTCCGGTATAATGCAACATGCCAGAGGTCTTGGCATGGAGGTTCCTAATGGTGTCCTGCGATATTCCATCTTTTGGAATAATTCTCAATCAGCTGCCACAGAACGCAGACAAATGTATTCTTTTGGAATAGCACATTGAAGTGTGTACAGAAAAGAAAGGGCCACATTAATGTATCTATGGGTTGTAAAAGTGCCTATAATGAAGACCGAAGATGATCTGGCATTGTACAAAATTACACCCCACACCATGACACCAGGCCTTCTGGATGTGTGACGCATGACAATAACCCATTGATCTTGGCACTGACCATGGTATCTCCACACACAGATTCACTGATTGTTGCCACCAAGACAAAAGTGGGACTTTTCACTGAAGATGACCCGCTGCCATTCCGAGTGACTCGAAAATTGCAGTTGCACATTGCAATTGGTTGATTCATTTTGGGTGCAACTATTTTTTTGACAATGAGTGTATGTAATTAGTGAATTGGGGACTGGAAGCAGTACCTTGCTGTATATGTACTGAAGCAGAAGCACTCCAAGGTACTTAACTCATCAGCTGGTCCCCAGGGCAGCAATGAATAGGACTGCCCATCGCTCTGATCAGTGTGCTCACTGCCCCCTAGTGTGTATGTGTGTGTTTCACTGCAAGGATGGGTAATGCAGAGGAAAAATTCCCCTGTGTACGTTTACTTTAAAAAAATATTTTTTTCTTATCTCTGCAAGAATTTTACAGACATCCCACCTTAAAATGACTCTACTGAATGACACAGGTGGTGCAAAAATATATCACAATGCTTGAGAACATTTTCACAATACATGACCCACATCACATTTTATTTTTCCAAGGTTTGAGTTGAAGAATGAAACACCATCTAGATCTATGAATACCAAATCAAAATGAACGCTACACTCAAAAAAGCATTGTGATATATTAGATCACAATAATGACAAAATATATCATATCATTAAGCCTTACCCAGGGGTATCACAGTCATGACATCCAACATGTCTGATCTGACTGACTACATGTGGGGTAAGAGTAAAACTGTGAAATGATCTTAGGTGAACTGTCCCTTTAAATGTCTGGTGTGATCTAAATCTGTGTTCATAGATATGAAATCACAGTGATTGTTTATTATGGGAGCTGAGTAACACTGATTTGCCAGTTTTATTCTCATTCTCCAATATGGAAATATTCAAGTATTATTTAGAGGTTTAGAATCCAGGTCCAGATCTGGAAAGTAAATAATCCGCCCCGGGCTTTGGTTCCGACTGTCTGGGCGGCTGTGGCGGTCTGATCCGCACCAGAGCCGCTCAGACAGTGGGAACCAAAGCCCGGAGCAGATTCCTTAATTTTCTGGATCCGGATTATAAACCTCTAGTATTTAGATTTGGATGATCAGGTTTGTCAAACAGCCAAACTGTGAGGCTAGCCTACTTTCTGCCCTTCTGCAATCGACAAATCAATGAACACACAATCACACCACATCAACATATAATATATATATGAAGGAGCCCCAATAACCCGACTGTCCACTCTCTGCACCGTTCTGCAGCCTCCACTCGCCAGTACTGAGGGGCTCCCAGAGTCCTCCAGCTGCTGCTAAATTATTCATCATCACTGGAGAATAAAAAGACCAACTTACTCCAAAGTGAGGGAGGGGATTTTCAGCTTGTCTCTCCTCTTCATCCCTCGGACGGAAAGGAGGAAGAGCCGGCAGCAAAGCTTTCTTTCTCAAATCACAAGGAAGCACAAGTGCAGCCGAAGAGCGCTTTGACACATCGTGGTGATTCGGTCTCGGTTACAGGTCGCCTTTGAGGGTCTCACGGCTTTAGTCAGGAAAAGCTTAAGTGAGTCGTGTGACAACACTGCACTCCTCTGTGAGTCTAAACATGATTCTGATTAACGATGAACGACTCGGCAAAGAATCGCTCACACGAGCCGGCTCTTTTCAACGATTCAGAGGAACCGACTCCAACGGATGCGAATCGTTATGTCCGACACGTGTGTGTCCGTGTGTCCAGGAGCCTACCTGCGGATAGATGAGTTTTTGCTTATGAGGACTAAAAAGCACGTTAGATTTCAGAAATCCTGTTGGAAATTGTTCATCCAGAGTGTTTTTGAGGTAAAAATGGAATCGTTTTGATTAGATGGATTGACAAGGATATTTATAATAATAATAATAATAATAATAATAATAATAATAATAATAATAATAATAATAATAATTAAAATATAATAAAAAATCCTTGTCAATGTAATCAAGACTGGTTGTAAAAAAAAACTTTATTATTAGATTATTATTCCTAGTTTGCAACAGCCACAATTGTGGACATTCACTGAGCAGTGATGCACCCCATGAGTCATCCTGTTAGTGCAAGCACCACTGAGAGATGGCTGCATGATATAGGACTATGTGCACACAGACCATTACAGTGATTGCTCTTAACACCACATCAACGACTTCAATGGTGTCGTCTCAGACTGGCATACAGTCACACAGAATTGCAGCAGGTTATCTTCAGTGAAGAGTCCTGATTTTGCCATGGTGTGGGTGACCATTGAATCTGTGTTTGGATCAATAGATCAATAATTTGTTGTCATGCATCATATGTCCAGAAGGCCAACTCTGCTATAATTCCCTTGACTTCAGAAAAACCCCTCATGGGCAGGTGTCTATAAACTTTTGGACACAAAGTGTATATGGACTGTATGTACAATATGAATGATGTTTTTTAGAAATTTCCAGAGGTGCCTCAGAGGTCGGGAGGGGGTAGCTGTCTGATTAGAGGCTGACAGGCTCTTCAAAGGCTTGCAACAAACAACACCAGCAAGAAGCAAAAGTATTATAAATGTGCTAAATGTGACTAAATACTGTTTATTCAGCTTGTAAGGGTCAGCACGTTGTGTTCCGATGGAATTAATGTGGACAGTGTTGTCCACAGGTCACTCAGGCCTATTAGTCAGATTTATTTAACATCATACCTACAAGTTAACCAGCAGGTTTAAAGGATATTTAGATATTTTAATGATGATGATGATGATGATGTAGTATTATTGTAGTATGGATAAGCATACTGTTAATGTGTTGGGATATTGTGCTAAAATATGACTTTTATTCATTTGACCACATTTGTAACCCTAAAGAACAAACTGTTAACATTTAAATGTAATGCTAATTATGTCTTCTGTTTTTATATTTGATACAAGTTTCAGCACCTTCAGTTAGTACCTTTGGGAGAAAGAAAAAAGTAATTTTCTAGGTATTTTACTGGCCTATTAATCATGAAAAATGCAGAAACAAGGTTTTTGCCTGACAAAAACAATATAATTGTGCTCTAACACTGAGCGAAACACTGTACAAGCAGAGAAACACACAACTCAGTATCGTGTCATTTCATTTAATGTTCAGACAGAAGCTTGAACACAATAGTGTATGATTAGTGCTTTTATAAATTTCAGCACAATAGACAGATAAAGGCTATTTGCAATCAAGCACTGGAAAACATCCTATTTTGGGACATTCACTCTCTTATCTCCATTATGGCGAAAAAATGCCTGGAGCTGCAGAATTACAGAGAGCAAGAGAGGAAGAGGAGAGGAAAGATGAGGTCTCTCAGTTACCATGGTGATGAGGATTACCTATACCATGACTATCTGTGTTCACTGTTGCCTTCAGGGAGAACAAAGAATGTGATGCCCAGTAAGGTTATATACACCCTCACACACAGGCACGTGCTCCACCCTCATGCACACACACTAAACGCGTGGATGTTTATGACTCAATCCAGAGAGTCACATAGCGATCAAAGATAAACTGATCATCTGGCTTACATTTCAATCACACATTGGCAGTCAGATATCTTCACCGGATCATATAATAATAAAAGATAATATTTGGGCCTAAACAGGACTGCTACATTAAAAGAATCTGGAGCATCCACAATGCGTGCTAAGTTCTGGATGACAACTGTATCGAGCACACTAATGCCATGATAATGTTTCTGTTTGCCACCGATCAATAATTCCTGATTGCTTCAACTAATGTTATGCTGTTTGAGTAGTGTCTTTCCATGAAATGATTCATTCACGGCGTGAGTGGCGCTCAAGACATGACTAACAGTGCTAACTCCACCAGAACCCCCTTAATTCTTTTAGTTAACATCTACAGTGTAAACGTCTCCTGCAGTCTGTGCTTTTTAAGTGCTTGTGTAAATTATGTCACAGACCTGATCTGTGCCCCCTGCTCAACTTACACACATATGCAATGCAAATTGGTCAAGCAGTGCACCATTTTAGCAAAACAAAACCAAGTTACACCACCATTTCACATTCAGTTTATTTATAAACCCACACACACACACACACACGCGCATGCGTGTGTGGAGTGTGTCATAATAATGTGTGTTTACAAATATATGCATATATTATATGAAGTTTAATATTTATTTTCATGTAAGTCTAATGTAAGATCTATATTAATAGGTTTTTACACTAAATATGAATGCAAATGTTGTAGCCATAAATGTCCTGGGTGGCGACCTGTAAGGTAATTAATTCTCATGCAGTTGATTTGGTTTAGCCTCAGCATTGCATAACAACAATCATATGTTCTTCCTGTAGGTTTTGAGGTATATGTTATTTTTTCAAGTCTTCTGATTTTTTTAAAGTGCTTAACTTTTTGATACAGACCCTAAACCAAACATTGTTAACAGTTAGAATGATTTGTTACTGCTGACACTGTGCCACATTCTACATGCATGTCTCTCTTGCTGAATTAATCTAAATTAGGCTGTGGTGTCAAGCTCTCTTGAAGCGCTGTGCTTGAATGCTAGTGGAGAACAGAAAACAGAAAACAAACAATGACAAGCCAGTTAACACTGGGCTGCCAGCTTTATTGTCAGTGAGCTGACAATGGTCCTTTATCCTCCTGCTTTATTTGGTAGACAAACAACAAGAAAACAAAACAAACAACAAGAAATATAAATAGACATAACTCTTGACACCTCCTTCCCGTAATAAAAGTATAATATTGATACACACACACACACACACACACACACACACACACACACATACACACAGATTGCATACAAAAAGCACCACATTGACAAAAAATCATGAAGAAAGTTATTTGAGTCAAATGAAACTTTATATGTGTTAGTGTAATAGTGATACATGTAAGTGATTACAATACTAGAACGAAAAGATAAGTTTATTGGGGTAAATAAAAAGGACAACTGTACATCTGAAAGGAAGCTACAGTACCCTGTTGGTCCACCCTTAGTCTGGATGCAAGATGAGAGTGGGGCATGGAAGCATACAGGTTCCTAATAGCATCATGCAGCTCATTTGTCCACAGATGGTGTAGCTGTGCCTGTAGATCATGCATAGAACTGTAGCTCCTCATAGGTTGCCAATCAATCTGGCAACTGGACAGATCAAGGAAATGCTGCAATCTGGTGAAGACATTCCTGCGAAACCCTTACTATGTGGGTGAGGATGATCCTACTGAAAAATGCCGATTGGAAACCCTGTCATGAGAGGCAACATATGTGGCCACAGAATGTCCTGCACATATCACTAAGCTGTTAGTGTCCTGTGTCTCACTGGTGGTGACCAATCATTGTATATGATGCTCCTCAGATCATCGCACCAGCAGTTGAGGCAGTGTGTGACTCTTCAGCAAGGGCAGGGTTGAAGTGCTCTCCATACTCAAACCTGACCATTTTCAGATCACAAACAGAACCACAGTTATTTACTAAAGATGATGCAGTTGCAGGTTTGTGACACCATTGCCATAAAAATTCTCAGAGTATTTACTAATTATAACAAAAAAATTACTAATTACTAATTAACTTATTAATTAATTAATGATTAATTAACTAATTAACTAATAATAGTGTTGCTTTAACCAAAATAACTATTTTAAATCCAGATCTGTTAATGCAACAAACTTATTTAAAAATCTATAAAGCTGTACAACCCATTGCTTTAGGGTTTTGCCACATGAATAATTGTATTTTGGGTTTGTAGCACTGGAGTAGGACGTGCCAAAACCAGGTAGAAAGTGCCTAAAGGCTCTGACAATGCACAAATAATGATGTCACGATTCACAAAATACAACTGCACTGTTGGAGACTGTAGATGCCCTCAAACTATGTAAGTTCACTTTGATGTTGGGACTTGCTTGACATACTCAATGGTGCTCTGAAATATAAAAGGGGCAATTCAGCCTCAGCCTGAGTCTGTTTTGTTCATGGTTGTGCAGCTGGTGTGCTGTAGTTTTTATAGGTAACTGGTGAGGCCTGGTGTGTCATTAGTCTACAAGCTTTTGTTTTATAAGCAGCACCTGAAATGTATTTGATCTTCATACTTTTACTGTGTCTGAGTGTCTACTTGAGTCATCATTTCTTTTCAATCACATTGCTTTGCTGAATAAGGCTTTTATCTCCACCCACTAAAAAGTGCACAAAAACTCTTTCTCATTAAGTACTCATGTTAAAGTACTTTTAGACATCATGTAATTAGTCAAAAACAGTTTTTGATATTATAATCCTGCAAGTTGAAAATGTTAGATTTGAACTTTTGTACCTTGGAGGACTTTAGGTAGGACAGGCTTTGTTGATTCTGAAACACCATTTCCTGAAACACAATCCCCAATACTTGCATTGCATTTTCACACCAAGGCAGATGTTACAGGTTGTTTCAAATGAGCCTGTTCTGTCACAAAAGCCTAATAAAATATTTTGGAAACCAAACATTACCAAAATGAATAGAGTTACAATATTATAAAATTGTGTCACAGAATTACTTAGAATACAATTTTACACTGTACCTGCTAGAAAGTTAAGTTAAGATCAGTAGGAGTACTTATTGGAGTCAAATCTTTACAATAATTTACAAAATTAATAAGTACACATATATATATATATATATATATATATATATATATATATATATATATATATATATATATATATATATATGTACTTGTGACACTTTGTAAATTATATATATATCAACCATGATATAGCCATGTGCCATGTGCCATGTGACAGCCATGTGGTTAGAATATTTTTCCTTATTATATCACCCACAACCACAGAAATTAAGAAGTGAGACCCATGAACCCTGAGTGCGGATGTTCGGTTAAGAATATTTTAAGTTTATTCAGAATAATAATACACATTGAGTCACGAGAGTTTATGAGTTTTGAATTCAATGATTAATAAAATTCTGCTGTAAAAAATAACCAGACAAACAAACAAATGGGAAGCCAAGGCATATATCTGACCTGACAAAGGGGTGGAGACTGAGGTCCATGTGTGATTTCAAAGAAATGGAAAGTCTTTGCTGTAACTGAAAGTGAGGGTGGAGTGCTGCTGTAGAAGTGATGGGGCCCACTGAGAAAAAAAAATCCTGTCATGTCATCAATTACTTTGAACACAGTCAATTTACTGGGTATCACAAACCTGATTCTAGATGTCAATGCTTGTGATTGTGTTTAATATGTTTCCTTCTTTTGGTCCCATATTAAATAATGGGCCTGTAATTATTGTTCAATTACACATTAATAATACACATAATTACAATGTTACTACTGGTGATGTAGTCACTATTACATAAGATATACCGTTGTACATATTGTGAAATTGCATGTGTATCAACTTCAGTTTTGTCTCATGCGGTTACAAAAGTGCATAATAATAGCTATAACAGGAAAAGCAATTATAGCCTAATGTTATTATACATCTATACTCTCTCAAAGAAGAGAGAATGTGCTGTTGCTAATGTAAATACACACGTATAATTGCACAAGCTGTGCTACTGTAATACCAGTGGAATTTTACAGTAAATTTTACAGTTGTTACATTGTCATTAGTGTAACTTTGTAACTAACATTTAACATTAAACCTTGTTAAAAGGTTTGTATACAGTAACTGTATGAGAAAGATAAATGTTCTTATCAGTACTGTATGTTATTGTGATAAATTTTACACTGTTGGCTTATTTAATATTCAATATTCAGAATATCTGCCATTTTCTATTGGTAGAAAGAAAGAAAACAGAAACTGATATTCCAGGTTTGTTTTGTTCTGTTTTCTGTTTTGTTCTGATGATGGTTTTGCTGGTTTTGCTTCATGTTCCTTAAATGTTATAGTAAATAATAAAAATAATAATAATCATGGTGAAAAGCTTCTTGTATAAAAACAATGACATCATGGTAGTGATTAAGAATACCGTGGTGAAAATAAACAGAAAGAATATTAACATGTAGGGGGAGTGAATTTTATTATTGTGCTAGACAAACATCATTCTGCATGGCCTGGCAAAGAACAGACTTTATTTCCCGCAACTTCATGAGTAAATGTGTTTACAGATTAGATTGACCTAACATTTTTGTAGAACTTCCACTCTGTTGTAGGTGGGGAACCTTAGGGTTGGTGAAAGTATACGAACCTGTGATGGGATCAATTTTAGGGAAATGGGAGAGGATTAAAATAGAATGAGGATGTAAAAACAAAGGTTTCAGGAGCCAAATCCTAATTTATGCTAAGGTCTTGTTTTAACAGCATCTACCCAAAGCATTTAGTGCACTTACAAAAAGGTTTTTGCTTGTTTCAAAGGTATTTATGCTAAAAAATAAAGGTTCTACAAAAAGCTCAGTATAGAATAGTATAAAATAGTATAAAACAATTCCATACCTGCAAACCACACGCAACAAGTTACGGTTACCGTCCTTTAAAGAACGTGTTTATGATTTTTTAGGATTAGTATTTAATAGTGGTTCTTCTGTAGTAAAACTCCAAATGCAGTTGGTTGCACTCAGAGAAAATACTTCAGAGGGCTGAATACTTTTGCATACCGGACTTTTCAGTTTTTTATTTGTAAAAAAATGTTTTGAATCATGTATAATTTTCTTTCCACTTTAACACTGGGATGAGGCAAAAAAAATTACAAGAGCTTCTCTGCCTGATTTTGCTCTTGCCTGAACAATTTTTGTACAAACTGCATGTTCACGTGTCAGACTATTTTACCTACTGTAAAGCGAGCTGTGAAAATACCCTCAGATTATTTTAGACCCAAATTGACATGTGGATAAATATTCCCTCATAACCTATGGAAAGAGGGCTTTAATGGGATTTCTCAGTACTCAGAGACATTTAGATTTGTCTACATGACACAGGTCCTTCAAGTAAAATCAAAGGTGAAAAATCACAAAAATTACAGCCTTCACATACCTACCATTGCTTTTCTTTTGACAACAACATGCAAGTAGCTAGACATTTACTATTTAGACAAAAGTCACAAAAGTCCCCTCCCCAGCAAGGTTTGTGGTTTGTGGTCATGCAGCAATGCTATCTGTATGCAAGAGAAAACTACAACATGCTGACGTGAGTCCTTAGAGGTTTCGGTGTCTGACAAAAGGACAGATGCCACCTAACTCTAAAGTCTTCTCCTTCCGCTCACAATGGCAGGTAGAGGCTCTGGGCCCACTGTCACTCATGCTTGAGGCATTTCTTCTCAGAACTTGTCTGACTCCTGGAGGCCATGGAGGCTGTAGGAATTTTATTCATTGTCACTGCCATCTTCGGTGCTGAAGGTATGTCCATCACTTACTGCTTTATTGTAGTCTGATCGGTATCTTCACCACAAAAAGAAGATGTTGTTGATATGATGGAGTGGAAGTACAAATAAGGTGCTGATTCATTTGAAGACATTATCTGTGAACTTACACCACAGAGTAAATTTTGGCATATTTGGCCATATTTGGCCAAAAACTTCACTTTTGTTGGCAAAGGGAGAAAACCTGTTTTATGTAAACACAACATTTAAATTTCATTGTCTGCACTGAAAATGATAATGCTCGGAATGATCCCACCAGATTTCTGCATAGCAATGGTATACTTTCAGAATAAGGTCTAAAAGTAAAAGACATCTATGTAGTTCATTATATTCCACATTTAGTTACATTTCAACACACACAAGTTAAGCTAATTATGTTCTTCAAATCCAGTTCCTGGGTTGTAGGCAAACATATAGAGTACTGCTAGTTTATAGTTACGAATGCAGATGTGGGATAAAATTACTGATCTTTACATTCCAATAGGTGCAGTGTGCCCCGTCTCAATTCCACAATGTTACAAGAAAAGTACTGAAAATGAGGAAGATTTCAACTGTGAATGGGAAGACCAAAATACTTCTCAAGGTGCTACATATATCCTTTTCATACAGTAAGTAGCTCTATAATAACTATCTTTGTATGTGAATATGTGACTTAAACAGCAAAAACTGTACTACTAAATATGGGTCAACTGATGCAACACAGAAATTATACAGTTTGAACAGAATACTACACAGCAGCCAGTGTAACCTAAATCTAACTTATTTTAGCCCTAACCTTTAGCATAAAATCTAAACCCAACCTTAACATAATGTGAGCATAATGTGAAGTTAAATTAAGATGTGAACCTTAACATTATCTTAGCATAAACTGAAGCTGTAGTCAACCTATTCCTAACACTGAACCTACCTCTAAACACAGAGAAAGTGACATTCTTACTGTTTCAACAGGAGATTCCTCCCATTAATTCCTTTTGTAATGGAAAAGCATCAAGCTTCTTCTTTGCGTATAATCTGATATGATTTGTGTGCATTTGGCAGCTCATTGTGAACCATAATGTATGAATGAAATAGTGTGTGAAAATTGTGCACATGGTGTGAACATTCTGAGGTGCCTTTAGGTATTATTTGTATGTATGCACAGACTTTTTAATTATTGGATTTAGATTTTCTAGATTTGTTACTTGAGTATCATCTCCAATCCTCATAGGCTAAAGTGGTTTGTGCTTTAGATATGCAGGATGAATGGGGATTAGTGGGCATGTGCAGTAAAATACTCACTCACAATAAAATCTCTTTTCCTCTTTTCCTCTGTTCAGGAATGCTGACAGTTCTGCTGAACCTGTCCTATTCAAGACCAGGGGACTGATGGTACATGTGCCTTTGGAATATGTACTCACTGCAGCTCTGTCACATATATGGGTACAGAGGCAGACAGACAATCAAACCTGCTTCTCTATTAAGACCACTGTCATCCTTAAGAGTATGGGTACGACTCTAATTTTTCTATTCTTTAACACACAAACTTGTCCATTACACTGGGTAAACATTTCATGATGAATATACCAACAGAAATGCTACACAATGATGTGGAAAATATGTCATAATTATCATAACTATGTGGAGAGTGTGGTACAAACTAACACTTTTTGAATGATGTTAAAATAATATATAAATTATTATAGATAGATTTCTTGGCTTAAAAGAACTATGTTTTTGAGCAGAACATACAAGAAACTTGATGAATCATTTGTAATGACTAGATTAACAAGGATATTTACAATAATAAGTTGTTCTTAATAAGACAGTTCTTGACAGTAGTCCAAGAAAAAAAATAAAATATGTCCTTCATTATTTTTGTTATTTGTGTACGTATCAGTATTATCCCGTCTTGGGACTTTTATTCTGAAATTTGAACGCTGTGTCAGCAAAGAAAGAGAGTAAACAGCCTCTCCCTTCTCATTTTCTTTTATAACCCAATATCTGGCTCAGTGATTTTATTAGCCTGTCCCACTCTTGCTGATCAAGCGTGTTTGCATGCAGGTTGAGCATGTACATGTAGACAGAGCAATAAGCATGCTCTGGAAGGCTACAATGGCATTTAACTGGGATTTAATCCAGTTGAAGATTCATCACACAATGTCTGTTGGTTACTCTGATCCTGAGTTATAAAGCCTAGAAAACAGCATGCAACTGAATGCAAAGTGTGGGTCTCGGGTTCTAAGAATTAAGCAGCTACATTATATCAGCCTACACTGGTGAAAAGAATATTCTGAAGCTCTTACTATAGTTTAATAGCTCATTATTTTATTTTGCAGTCAAATATACTGCTCCTAATATACAGAAAAAGGTAAGGTTGTCTGGGATTCTCACGCTAAGCTGGCTCAGAGCAGAAGACAACAAAGGAGCTATTTATGAGATCAGATGGAAGAAGGTTAATGCTTTGTGGCAGAATGTAAGTGGCTTTCTTTATACCTTTAATGATATATATATTAGCTCTCTGAGGATTGTAGAGGTTTATTAATCGAATGTATTATCAAATCACAGGACACTTTTGAGACTGAGGACCAAAAAAAAGGTTTGTTTTTATTTTCTTATCATTTTGACTCAATATTAAGTGTTATTAGCAAATCAGTTTGATATTTGCTCTCAGACAGTCAGTGTTCACCAAACATACTGAAGCTGTGAAATAAACAAAATTGACTAATAGTTGGAAGACCCACATCCATCACCACTGCATGAAAGGGCCATTGAGACTTGAGAAACACAAGAAGTGTGGATACTGACAGCAGTCCAAGCCATAAAAGAATACTCTTGCAAGTGTTCCTGAGTAGTCCAGCTATCTAAGTGTTGGTTCTATCAAATGCAGATGCTTAATCAGTAGTTCAAGGCAGCACAGTTAACCTTGTTCTCTGTGTGTGAATCGGATGGCACTCTTTATTCCACCATAAATCAGTTAGCCTTCACCTCCAAGTGTGTTGAACTCTCCAATGTTGGTGCTTTAACAGCAGTTCAGAATTATGTGGTTGGCTCACATGTCATATGTCTTGGATGAAGTATATTCCATCCTTTACTCTTTTAGTGCTGTAACACTGAGTGAGCAGGAACTCTTAGCTTGGAGGTCACATGTTGCGATGACAAAACTGACGAGAAAGATAGGGAAAATACCCACAACAATACCAAAAAAAAAGAGTACTCATGTATAGAAATATACTGAAATATACCGAAAAAGATTACTCATTTAGTTTACACAGAAACTGTCACTTGGGATTGGTGAGGACATGAAGTAAGAGTATTTGTTCTTGAGAATCCAGACCAGGTTATACAAAGATTATGACATGTTCTTAAAAACCTTTGGAGTGTTTACCAGAAAAGAACCACTTTTGTTTTTATCAAGAACTTTTTGGAAATGCCAAATACTCAACCCTGTTAGGATTCACCCCATCACATACAATGCTCCCGAAAATAGGAGGGTGAAGACAACAGCTACCATTACCTCATTGCTGAGCAGCCAGCAAGGAGCCAGCTCTAATACAATGGCTAACAGATGTGTGTGATGGGCCATCTACTTGCCCATCTTGAGAGCATGGCCAATTTTGCCCTCTCAAACCTGCAATCCTCAGATCATAATCACCCTACAGGTTCCTCCTGATACAGCCCTAGTTTACAGTGATAAATATATTGTTATTGTAAAGGATGTGATAATTGTTTTGTAAATGAGGTATGAGACTGTGAAAAGCCTTTTACACTTTTCTTGTAAGGTAAATGTTTTCCATCACTTTATCCTAGAACCTTATGTCAGGAATGGACGGACGGAAGAAATGAAAAAGGGCATGGAAGCAAACGCAGGTCTTGAAGGTTTAATAGTGAACACAAAGCACAACTGAACTGAATACGCTAACATAGAACATAGACTAACGAAGTAAACCGCTAACCAACAGAAACACTCACAACACTCACAGGCAATATTACAGTGGACTGACAAAGACAGGATGGGTTTTAAATACAACACAACAATTGGACACACCTGAAACAACTGATTACGAAGGGGCAGGGCCACAAATGAAAAAAAAGGTGGAAATGGGAGGAGTCTGACAGAACAAACACTATGTGCTAAGGAGCAAATGGGGGAAACTGACAGGGGAGACAGGACTGATGAGTGACAGACATGACACCTTACATTCAAACAAAGACCCTTTCTTATTTCTAGGAGTGTACAAACACCAAACCTTTCCTTCAGCATCTGAAAGAGCAACAACACAATACAATAAGGCTCAAGCCTGGCAGTACATTATATAATGATAATATTTGTTGTTTTTTGCTGTTCTTTTTGAAATTTTCATATTCCACATACTACAGATAATTGGGATTCCTACTCTCTCAAGCTGCAGAACCATTCTGTGTACCAGGTCCAAATCAGACGCAAGGCCAAGCAATACCACCTTTGGAGTGAGTGGAGTAATACTGTTGATGTTCCTGTTGGTGAGTGTGGAGGTGGCTAATGTCACTAACCTGTTTTCAGTCATCTTTGTAACCATGAAGTGAGAGTTAACAGAACAAGCCCCGTTTCATACATTGAAATTTAAAATCCCAACCATCCAGACTTATTTTCATTTAAAACAATGTTATCAAAATTAGCCAGCTTGGTGCATCCTGCCAGAGTAAAGCAGGGGAAGGGTGGGATAATATTGACAACAAAAAGATAATAAATAAATATAATGTAAATATTATGTATTAGGGTATTGTTATGGGATATCAAACTGATCACTGAACACTGGAACATACACTTGTATCAAACTTTAAAAAATATTGTAATCTTAGTTATTCCTAGTAACAGGTATTAATAAATGGACAAGACTGGCTGTACTTTGCAGAAATTAAAGCACCTGTTGTCCGCTGGATAGAAGAAAAGAAAGAACACAGTCGGACAATTATCCTCAAATGGGATGTAAGTGACTGATTTTTTTTTTTTGTAAAACCTGTATAAATGTAAGCTAAATACAATGCACTCATTATATTGTAGAATATATTGTAAACATGTAAAATAATTAAATAATTAAATAATTAAGTACAATTTAGTTTATTGTCAAATATGTTGTTATTTGGATACACAATCGTGAAAGATTTAGGACACCCCATCTAGGTGTTCTCTTGTAAAATTTATTCTAGCCCTGATGTTTTTTTTTTTTTTTTTTTTTTTTTTTTTTGTTACAGCAAGGGTTACTTTGCTGCTCATGCTCCCATGCAAATAAATTGTGCGTCTCTTTTTGTTGGTAGATGCTATAGTTTGACATTAACTGTGAGAACTGCAAGAACTACATGTAATTCATGTTGTGAATCATTTCACAATCATTTCTACAATCATCTTCTGAAAGCCTAAGAGAGCTCTTTGGATCTTACCATGGTGATCCCACTTACAACAGTCAAGAACAAATCAAATTCTACAAGGATTTAATAAGACAGGCTCCTCCAAAATCTTCTTTAGTGATATTCCAATCACCTGATTCTCATTTTAGGGAGTATCCCTTTCACATGTCTGTATATGAACATAGTTATTTCACATGCAAGTGATGTTAAATCTACTTAAAGCATAACTTCTTTTCCCTGAATAAAAACTGGGCTATATAGAATGGAACGTTTACACTGTTTACACTTCTTTTTGATTAGGCACCACCTCCTGAAGCCAGTTTCGGAGGAGTCACATATAATCTGACTCTGAATCTTCCCTGTAAAACCAAAAACAAAACCACGCACAAAATGTCTTACACACTGACAGCAACTCATTCTCAATTCACAGTGTCTATCACTGCTATTAACAAAGTATCAGTGTCGCCCTTTGAAGAGATTGTCATCCCCCATGTCCAACATTTAAAATGTAAGTCTTTTTTTTTTTGTGTGTGTGTGTGTGTGTGTGTGTGTGTGTGTTTTACTTAATATTTGGCACTACACATTTGTATGCACTGTTAAAAATGTTACAAGGCACTGTCACAAAAAATATCTAAATGCCCAAGAATCTGGTAGAACAATTTCGTTTTTTCAAGCATGTTTGCTCACATAAACAAGTCTACCCAATCATCTGATTAACCAGTACATTTAAAAACTAATTTCAGGTGGCTGCAACAGTCACAAATTCATGGAGTGTCATGTCAAGCACCGAAACAAATTGTGAATCTTTCTTTGCTTTTTTCGTTTTTAATTTTTATAGTGGGTGCAATTTATTGTTACACAATCACAATTATATTCATTGTAAATATTAATATGCACAAGTTTGTTAACATATCAGATTGAAATTGCTGAGACAACATTTAAAAGCAGCAACAGTCTGAGAAATGCAGCAGTATCTTTATGAGTGCCTAAAGGTTTTTTGTTTGTTTGTTTGTTGATGAACAATGTGTAAATACTTAAATATCAGACCTCATCTCTCATCTGTATGTTCTGTTTGTGTCTGTCAAAGACTGCCACACTGATGTAATAACAATCCCGAAAAAGTACTGCTTGGAGTGGTACAAGGTCATAGATGGTAAAACCAGGCCAGCAAATGTGAACACATCAACACACGCTACGATAGAAAAAATTAAGAAAGGTAAGGATGAGGACCATTATGCAGTATACTTACAGTATATAATTTATTATTAAGGGTTAATATGTGATATTTGATGATGCAACAACATCTTATTACAAATAATAATGTACCAGTTTTATTGCTCCTTCTATCCGATGCTCATACAATTTAAAGAGCAGCTGATGTTTTAAAAGGGCATGAAAAGGTTTTAATCTGACAGTGACAAAATTGATACATAATAGAGCTGCCTATACTCTACTCAACTTTTAATCTATGACTGTTAATTCAGGAATGAAGAAATATGAACGTTATTACTTCTTTATTCACGCTGGGCGTAACAGACATCTTTATACCAAAATCATGTGTCCTGTTTATTCTGAAGAAGGAGGTAAGTTCTAAATAAAAGTAACTGTGGTTCACGTTTTATAAATTTTAGTCTCTTACTACATTTAAACAGTATAAATTCAAAGTTCTGCTTTTCATCTTATTTTTATTTCATTTATTGATTTTGACAGCACCTGTTGTAGAGCCACAGAATGTCACAGTTGTAAATGTGACTCGGGAGTCGGCTGTGTTGTTGTGGGGGCCAATTCCAGTCCAGGACCAGCGTGGGTTCCTGCAGCATTATGCAATTTGGATCTCAAAAGAAGGCTCTCACATAGGTGATCAATCTCACTAATGAAATACTGGACATTTCCATTCTAATGCAGTGGAACAATTAGCCATTTAAAGTGTTCTCTGTTCACAAACTGCTGCTGGGGAGAACATACTGTATTTAGCTACAATAACAATTACATTATAAATATTTGCTACTCCTATGACTATTACATGCTCAGTGTAGTTGTATTCTCATTGCCTGGTGGTTAGGGAACCAACCTTGTGACTGGAAGGTTGCCGGTTTGATTCTCTGAACTTGCAGAACATTCGTGAATTGCCCTTGAGTAAGGCCCTCAACTCCCCAGCTCCTGCCTAAGGACAGTGGATAGGGCTGCCCACCGCTCTGGGCACAGGTGCTCACTGCCCCCTAGTGTGTAAATTCACTAGAGTTTAAATGTGGAGGACAAATTGGGTTTGTATGCAAGAATGTGAAGAATACTCTTACATTTAAATGTAACTCATTTGTTTTTCTCAGTGTATCATGAAGTCCCAGAAAATCAAACAAGTTTCCTTCTCAGAAACCTCACTACAGAATCCTCTTACACAGTCTATATTGCTGGGCAGACTAAAGCTGGAGCTGGACCCAATTCCACTGCAAAATTCTTGACAGCCCCATTCCCTGTGTCCAACAATGGTAAACATCTTTTAGTTATTATACATGGTCTTCTTTGGGTAGTATCTGTGAGTATGATTGTGTTATCAGTCTGTGCAGATTTTTAGCAAATGCATGTACTTACTTTCATCAGGGTTGTCAAAGATCATCCTGACTGTTTGTGGAGTTTCTGGAGCTCTGCTTCTGTTCTCCATTTGCTTCTCAGTGACTCTCAAAAGGTATGGTGGGGAGCACAAATGCATTCTTTGGTGTAATATGTTATGTAATATTTTATGTATATAATGCATGTAATATGTATGTGTTCTTTGTTCTAGGTTAAGGAGGAAGCTCCTACCAATGATCCCAAGGCCTGTAATTCTTGCCACAGCTACCTATCATCTAAGTGACCAGGTTGGAACCACTGTTAAATTTTAATGACTGGTTAACTCTTTAAACTGTAAAGAAACATAAGTGGGTCCACATTTCTATTAAAACATTTGCATGTTAGTAGTTGCTGAATAAGTAGTTACTGAAAAATTCACATTCACATATTGATGATCTATAGTACATATAAAAATTATTTTTAGAGGGTGACTTCTGTGATTTAATGAAACAGTTATATACATGCTCTGAGCAGCTCACCAGTCTAATGTGCTATGATCAGAGAATAGCAGGTTAAAGTCCTGGGTCATGCTGCTTGCCATCAGCAGCTGGAGTCTGAGAGAGAAAAATTGGCCATGGTCTCTCTGGGTGGGTAAATGGTGCTCTCTCCCCAAATCAAAACCAGTGCAATGCTGGCCAGCACAGGTGTCTGTTAGCCATTGCATTGGAGCTTTCCAATACAATGGTTTCCCAGCCATGATGCATAGGGGGAGAGTTGAGTAATTGAAAAAAAAGAACAATAACAGAAAATATATAATAAAATAACAAAATTTAAAATTTATAACAGTATTCTACTGTTGAATATAAAGTTGAATATAATGCTGGCAGGTGTAATCACCAGAATATTACTGTATATTTATGGGTTAACTGTTAAATGAACAGTGCTATACTCTTCTAAAATATGCAGTTATATAGTGTGTTTTCTTATAAATATACAGTATGAGTATACATTATACAACATATTTATTTAAATATGCTACTAGATAGTACCTATCTAACCAACTCACAGCTACAATTCACTCATTTCCAACTGAATTAAATCCTAGTTAAATGTCAAAGGAGCCTTCCAGTGCATGTTTACTGCTCTGTCCATGTGTACATGCTCAACCTGCATGTATAGCTCAACTCTGACTGATCAGTGAGAGGGGGAAGGGCTGATGATGTCAATGACCCAGAGAGGAAAATATGAGGGGCTGTTTGCTCTGTTTCTTTGCTAAACTATATGCTTATATACATAGAAATTATATAGAATTTATTTTTATTTTGACTATTGTCAAGTATTCCAAAAATGTCAGTATTAAAATATACTTGTCAATCTCATTACAAATAACAATATGAATGCAAAAGGGCCTGGTAAAATGATTTTCCATATATATAAAATTATAACACTAGTTCTTTTTGAAACTTTGCATAAAAGGATTCGCAGCTGTTACATTTCAAATAACCCTCTTTTACAGAATTATTTGAACTCATTCATTTTTAATTATTTATAGTTGCTCACAGAGCAGCAGTATTTGTATTATATATATATATATATATATATATATATATATATATATATATATATATATATATATATACAGTATTTTTATTTTTTATTTTAGCAGTTACTGAAGTACTGAGACATTTCTAATAGTTCACTAATAGCTCATAGATTTACTGAAAGTTGAGGTGATTTTTAATCATTTATAGTATTTTTTTATGATTAATAACTCAATAATATGGCTGCATAGGCTTTGATAGATTTGATGCATAGATTTGATGCAGAAACATAAATTTGCCTTAAAGGGTCAATTGGTGTTGGTGTTGGTGTGTGTTTGGGGTTGACACATTCAACATCAGGTGCAGGAAGTGTTATGACCTGTTTAGCTGCAAACAGCTTTAGCTGCAAACAGCTTCCCCTTGTGGTCAAGAGGGGGGAAAAATCATCATTTGTCAGCATGCTGCACAGTTGCAGAGCCCAACATGAAGGTTTTGCAAAGGTTATACTTAAACTGCAGACACTGTGTGTGTGTGTGTTAGCTATGTTTACGGTTGCTCAATTTAACAGCTGATCACTCTTCCAGAATTTAAAAGGAGCAACAGAGGAGGTGCATGATGTTACTCTTCTCTACCATGATGATCTGGAAAAACAGAGCAGATTCCCCAACCTGGAGCAAAGTACTATAGTGCAAGATGGTCAAGTCAGTGTCTGCGAAGAGGAGGATGAGGAGGACGAAGAGGATGAAACCCATTTGACCAGTTTCTTTCAGAATCCCAACTACAAAGGACAGGTGCTTAGGCTCCCTGAACTGCTGGAGGTAGTAAACAAAAGCCAGAAGGATAACTGTGACAACTGTGACATCATTAGCACACCTTCATACAGGCATGGATCTGTTCTTTAACCACTTAAAGAAATACTCTTGCATCCCCATTCTAAGACAAAACTACATGCATTGTTCATATAGTGTTCTTTGCTAATGCACTTTTGGTAAGAGAATAAAAGGTCATGATGTAAGCATTCACATATTATTCTAGGTCATGAAGCAAGCAGTACTGCAGCATTGCTGAAATGATTTGCAAAAAACCTCAATTTTACCTAATGTGAACCTGGAAATAACCCAAGTTCTAAGAAGCAACCTGAAAGCTTCTCAACAAATGAAGTGGCAGGGCTTACACATTCTTAAACACCCAGTTGTGGTCATGGTTTTGGTTTCACTAAAAACATCTACTGCAGTTTGGTAGGAGCTGTATAAATGTACATTACACAGGTAGAAATTAGTCAGTATTTCCAGGTGTACCAAAATAGGTGTACAAAAAGGTGTACAGAAGTGAAGGTGAAGTTATTATGTAGGCCTACCATGATAACTATTTTTTGTTAATTGTATACTGTCCCAAAAATAATTGTGATCAAAAATATTAATGTTAATTTAAGAGAATATTAATGCAATTATTAGTATTGTTGTTGTTGTTAGATTGTTATTATTACTGTGAGACAATTGTTATTAAATAATAATAATAATAATAATAATAATAATAATAATAATAATATAACAATAACAATAATAATAATAATAATAATAATAATAATAATAATGATAATAATGCAACTTTTTCAAAAACTATAAACTGAATAACACCCAGGCTATGCAGACAAAAATGCCATTAATATAAAAACAGACCTTTCATTTAAAACAAACTCTAAAACCTCAAAGTTATATGCAAGTAACAGCATATCAGCTGTAAGTTACATTCATGCTAAACATTAGGTCAGTAATATTGTCACTGGCTCCACAACTGACAGGCCTAGTTACTATACTGAATCTGTGATATGAAACTAACCTCTCGTATCTCACCACAGATCTGATATTTCATTTCCACACTATTCAGATAAAAATCAAGCGGAAACAAATGATCAGAGTGTGAGACATAAGTGTAAGTTTGGTGTGGTGGTTTATTTGTGCAGCTTCATGGCACACGTGTGGTATCCAATCAGTAAACAAATCTGGAAGAATATACAGGGGTTGGACAATGAAACTGAAACATCTGGTTTTAGACCACAATAATTTATTAGTACGGTGTACTAGGGCCTCCTTTTGTGGCCAATACAACGTCAATTCGTCTTGGGAATGACATTTTTTGGATACAATCCGGGTTAGCACCCAAACATCCCTTTCAGACAGCTTCCTCTTGCGTCCACAGTTAATCCTGTTGGATGTGGTTGGTCCTTCTTGGTGGTGCTGAAATTACCCTGGATACCGTGGCTCTTGATACATCACAAAGACTTGCTATCTTGGTCACAGATGCGCCAGCAAGACGTGCACCAACAATTTGTCCTCTTTTGAACTCTGGTATGTCCCCCATAATGTTGTGTGAATTGCAATATTTTGAGTAAAACTGTGCTTTTACCTGCTAACTGAACCTTCACACTCTGCTCTTACTGGTGCAATGTGCAGTTAATGAAGATTGGCCACCAGGCTGGTCCAGTTTAGCCATGAAACCTCCCACACTAAAATGACAGGTGTTTCAGTTTCATTGTCCAACCCCTGTATGATGGTTTTTACAACTAAATTTGCATCCTGTTTTTATTGTTTTCCTTTCTCCATTATACAGATTTATCTATGCACAGTGCTATATGCCCAAGAGTAAGTCTCAACTTAGTGCAAAAATACATGCATCCAATTCACACCTCACAATCCAGTAACTAATTATCTCCTGATTCAAATCTGTCAAATAACATTACAATAAATTACAATATTCTGTGCAACTTCATAAGTTAAAATTACAGAAAGCTGTAGATGTTGCTAATACAACTTCATAAAGTTTTTTATAATATAATGAATAAATGAGTGATTAAATTGATCTATAATGTCATGTTCTTCAAAAGTGATCGTCACATCTCAAAGCATATAACCTGACCAAAGGTTAGGTTAAAAAATGTATAAAATAACCCCAATAATGCACATAACCTCACTTTTTGTGGCTTTTTAAATTTACACATTATATTTTATGTCAAAGAACCTTTTGTCAAATATAAAAAACTGAACTCAGCTCCCTCACATTCTTTCTTATGTCTGAAAGTAATATCATGCTGTAAATTATATTTTAACATTTTTTCAATATATGATAAATTGTCTATTGAAATATAAATCTATAAGTAAATCAGTTTTCGGAATCAAACACTGTGCACAGATGTTCTGCACCAAAGGAAACTCTTATCCTTTATTTCACTTACTGTGGTTTTAGTTCTCACACAGTGCCTTGTGAAAGTATTCACCCCGTTGGCATTTTTTGTGCTTCCTCGCAAACCTGGAATTTAAAATTATTTAAGGTTTTGCATCCTTTTAATTACAGAACATACCTACAGTGTTGAACAGTTGATTTTTCAAACAACAATACAGCAAAATAAAAACTTTAGTGTGCATACCTGTTTGCCCCCATTAAACTCAGAACTTTGTAGAGCCCTCTTTTGCAGCAATTACAGCTGCAAGTCACTTGTGAACCTCCTCAAGAATATCCCTGTATTTAGCACCATCCATCTTCCCCTTGACTCGGACCAGTTTGCCAGTCCCTGTTGGCGAAAAACATAGCCAGAGCATAATACTGCCACCACCATGTTTCACTGTGGGGATGATATTCTTGGCATTTACCGATGCATTGAACATTCCAAACCATTTAAATATCTTAGTAGGTAAGACCTACTATAAAATATGACCTTTACTATTTTTTTTTCAGTACAGATCTTAGAATGAAGCATACAAGCAAGATCAGCAAAGACATTTTAAAAGGCAAGGCTAAAATGGTTTAGTTTAGAAAAGGCATGAGATGACAGTCACATTTTAAACATATGTGTTTTCCACAAGGGGGGGCTATTAGACCTTTAGTGACTTTTGTTTGTGTTATTGAGGTCCAGTATTGCTCTTATGATTAAAAAACACGAACTTGAAGAGGACATTGAAGTAGGCTGTCATTGTTAGGCTGTCAAATGTTATTTAAACATTAGTTTGGTTTACTCTTGATTGTTGAACAACATGGAATCACCATGGTGAGATCCAAAGAGGTCTCTGAGATGTTTCAGAAAGAAGGTTGTAGATGCATACACGTCTTGGATTTAAAAAGGTCTCATTTGTTTGAGTTGATTCTCCTTATCTATTATTAGGAAGGGTGTGTGTGTGTGTGTGTGTGTGTAAATGGTCTTTTACTGTTTGGGTTCTTTATATTTTCTATTTCCCTTGAGTACAGTTTACCCACTTCAACTTAGCATTTAGCCATAAGTTTAACTCTTTTACGAGCAGTTACATGCAAATTTCTAGGCTTCATAACTCAGAATCGGAGTAACCTACAGATATGATACAATAAAATATACAATTTAACCATAATATACAATAAACTACAAGACATATGCTAACATTGTGGTTCCATCATTGCGTGATGAATTATCAGAGACTAATCGGAAAATTAAAATACATTTTTTTCTAACTGAATTAAACCCTGGTTTAAGTGCCAAAGGAGCCTTTCAGTGCATGTTTACTGCTCTGTCCACCTGTGCATACTTAACCTGCAGACAGACTCTGACTGCTCAGAGATGGGGGTGGGGCTAATGACATCACTGACCCAGGTAATTGGTTAAAGAAGAAAATGTTGAAGTGGGTGGGATCATCATTGTGAGACCCAAACAGGTCCCTGAGGCCTTCAGAATTACAATTGTAGATGCATATGAACCTGAGAAGGGATGTATGTGACATGTAATTAGGACTAATTATGATTTATAATATAATTATAAACATAATATATAACATTGTATAATATAACATTAACAACAATAAATATCCTACAATAAATAATGAAATGTGACAATACTTATGATTTGCGACCAAGATAACGAAAAGGCCCTTTCGCCTGAGTTCAGTTTTCCCCACTTAGCTTTTAGCCTTTAGCTATTGAGCTTTCAGACGGTGGTATAGTGCACGCTGTGGCCAGCAGGTGGCGGTGGAACGCGTTCACAAGTTGCCAGACTCCACGCAGCCGCCGCTTCAGTGCTGCGGACGAGTTTTCCTGGATTTCAGAGCAGGACTCCGCGGAATTCAGTCGAAATGAAAACAGCCCGGTCCTTACAAGAGCAGGAACCCGGCGTACCCTTCACACTGGGCTGAAGAGCCGGGGTATGGCTGAGGGTAAAGCCGAGCGGAGACACTACTATAAACAAAGGAGACCCGCTGCCCTGCGAGAACCTAACGGACAAACGCCAAACAGCCAATCAGACGCCGGAGTTTAACTACCGACTGCTGTTCGTCTCTGAACCACCGACGGACTCAGTTACTCTGAAAGCACACCGCGGAGGTGAACGCTGGTCTTCCACACACACGGCTGTGTTTCAGTGTGAGTTTCTGTCACGCTTCCACTTCAGTGCTTTTGTTGTGGAGTGTTTAAACCTCTCTCTCGCTCTCTCTCTCTCTCTCTCTCTCTCTCTCTCTCTGTCTCTCTCTCTCTCTCTCTCTCTCTGTTTCTCTCTCTCTCTCTCTCTCTCTCTCTCTCTGTTTCTCTCTCTCTTTCTCTCTCTCTATCTCTCTCTAACTCTCTCTCTCTCTCTAACTCTCTGTTTGTCTCTCTGTTTCTCTCGCTCTCTCTCTCTCTCTCTCTCTCTCTCTCTCTCTCTCTCTCTCTCTTTCTCGCTCTCGCTCTCTCTCTCTCTAACTTGTGCTGTGTCTGTCCGGCAGCACTGGGAGCCCGCGGATCCAGTCTGTGTCCCTCTGAACGTGGCAGTGTCGTAATGTGAGTAATGAGAACTGTGATCACTGACTGGACCTCCTTCACACGACCACTGTGATTTATTAAGAGCTAAACTGGCCTTGTTGGAAGTGATGGGAGTCTCCTAACCTGGAGCAGATGTGTGATCCTGTAGGGATGGTTTGTGACTCCAATAAATTGATCAGAACAGAATAAAAGCAACGAAAGGACTCCGAAATGAAAGGCATTCGTGGAGATCACTGTACATTACTTATTGATACTTTGTACTTGTCATATAAAACAGCACTATAAAACCATCCTCCCACATTGTCATGGATCTGTGATGAAACATTACTTTGCATTAAATCAAATGGTGGATTACACTGCATTCAATTCAATCTTGTTCAATTGACTGAGTGCATTTCAATCCCCTTGTTTTTTCTCCCCTTCTTTTTCTGCCACATTGGCAGAGAATGTCATCCTCGTGTACAGTAGCTTATGAGCAGTCAAGGGAACTGAGATAGACTGTTCTCAAACAAACCCTCTCCCGAAGCCAACCCACAGGAAACCTGCCAGTAAAGCTGCTGTGACAGTTGGGTCTCATGATTAGTCATCAGATGGTTGGATTTCTTGCAGGGGCCCCATGAAAAATGCATGGAAAGACCCTGTTATGTGGTAGAGTGGTTCTGGCATAGAAGAGAAAGTCATTATGTGGTGGGTTAAGTGTTTCTGCATGTCCCCTGTCTGCGGTGCTTGGGAATGATGCCTGAGTAGATGGACTCCTAGGACTCCAGACCCTCTGTAAAGCAGGAAGTCAGTGGGTATTGGCAGATGACCTTTAGCAAAGAAGGTGTGTTTCTGGTAAAGATGGTTGTCCCCCATAATGATTGTCCAGAAGGCCCCCTTATTATGCCAGTAGCATGGTAGAATGGCTGATAAGCTGTAACACAATATAATGGTTTGTTTTTTAAGATTCCTATGTCAGGTCTATGTCTTTTCTAATTTGTCATTTGAAAACGTATTAAGTATTAAGATTTTAGTTTTCCAGCACTGAAAAAAACCTACCACCCAAATCCCTGTTCTGTGGTTGCCCTGTGTGGTACTGACCATTGAAGAACAGGGCAAAAAATGCTAAGAAACAGTCTGTTTTAGAACTTTAAAGTTCTTCTATAGGGTAAGGGTAGCTTATGAAGTGGACTGTGAATATTAATGTAATGACTGATCTGTTTGTCTAGACAGTAAGTAATTGAATGAACACAAACAAATATATGGTAAAAAAATGTGAAAAATGTAAAATTTGAAGGGCCTACAGGTAGTCAGACCTAGTTTTATAGGTTGAGAGTGGCAGCTGGGAGGACAGTTTCTTAGTCCTATACTCTTATAAAATAGGGCAGTGCAGTTCCACAGCAGTGTCTCTGTAGCACTCAGGCAAGTTAGTATTAGGGTCTCACCCTGCATGGCTGAAAAGACACCATCATCTCTGTCTCAAATCACATCATGCTCCCTACATGGTGCACAAATACAAAAACATAAAAGATTAAACATCCAATGACATCATGTTACACATAGAGGTCTGAGAGCAGTGGTTGAGTTCAAATGATTGTACCTCAGACAGATCAGGTTTGAGTGGAACTGCTGCTATTTCAGAACCTAGAAAGTGCACTCCATAGTGCAAAGGGAGTGATTTGAGATGGGGCCTCAGAGTAAATACTGTGTGAAAGATGAAGTGAAGAGTTTTTTTCACAGAAACCTTAGGAGAGTTTCTACTCACAGCTTGGTGCTTGTTAATGATTCTGAACTGTTTTTGAACAACTTGAAGATGCAGAGGAAGAGTATTCAAATAAAGTTCAATTAAAAGATGTAGTTGTTTGTAGTGACTGCTGGTTGTTACCATATTGATGCCATATACCATATTCAGAAAGAGAGCTGTGATTGGTGAACAGAGATGTAGTGCAGAGGGTGAATATTATTTTGGGCATTTTCAGTTTCTGAAAAAACAAGCATGGTGTGAAAGGCTTCCTAAGTGTATATAAATGCCTCTGACGTGAGAATATGTTGCATGAAAAAAATTGTTCAATGTGTAAGGGGCCTTTAAAATGAATGCTTCTACTGTTTATTTGAATTTAAGATATTTTAAAATGTATAGTTTTGTTGATTAATATTTTCTGTTATATTTTTAGGTCAAATTTGTGTAATGCAGATTTTGTTGTGTACCACAGGGAGCAGCCACTCTTCAGCGCTAAGGCACATGTGTTTCAGATTGATCCAGCCACTAAAAGAAACTGGATTCCTGCCAGCAAGCATGCTGTCACTGTTTCATTCTTTTACGATGCTAGCAGGAGTGTATATCGCATCATCAGTGTTGGAGGCACCAAGGTGAGAGAAACAGACCACTAGATATATGCTGCTTCATTATGAGCTGTGAGAGTCATTGTTCTCCTCTTTCTCTCTCATGCTCTTAAAAAAATCACATAATTATCTTGGCCTCTATTAAATGCCCTTCTTATGACCTTTACACTTTCACACAGGCAATTATAAACAGCACCATTACACCCAATATGACCTTCACCAAGACATCCCAGAAATTCGGCCAGTGGGCGGACAGCAGGGCCAACACTGTCTATGGCTTAGGCTTTTCCACAGAGCAGCAGCTTCAACAGGTAAGCAGATTTTCTAGCAAATATTAGGCACTGTTGATTGTGAAACCATGTTCTAGATAAATGCCAGACTGTCATGAAGTAACTCAGAATGGCATCCAGTTATCTTCAGTAATGAGTCCTGCTTTTGTCTTGGTTGAGAAGACCAACAAATCTTGTGTGCAGGCACCATACTTAGCACCAAGAAGTACTTTGTGTAAGTGTTGTCACTTGTCACATATCCAAAAAGCCTGGCATTATGGTGTGATGTGCTATTTCATACAATTTCAGAATGCAGTGCTCTATTCCAACAGGACAACACTTTCTGCTGCAGTCTCAAGAGCTTGCCTTGAAGAAAGATACTATAGCATAGCCAGTTGCATTGCCAGACCTATCCCCATTGAAAAATCTGTGGAATGCTATTAGACACTCCATCCCCGCTGTAAATTCTGCAGGAACTGAGTGAAAATATTCAAACTGTATGGGATGGATTATCACAGGTCCATTAGAAACCTCTTCACATCCTTTCAGAGACATCTGGCATGTTGTGTTATACATGACACCATACTGAGAGACCCTACCCTACACTCTCTTACGTTCCAGGTATTAACCAGCTAAGTGTTGGGTACAAACTCTGAAGTTTTTTTTAAAAAAAGGAAAGTAACATATAAGCCACACCGGGCTAAAAGCCACCGATATCTACTGAACTGATAATGCAGTTTATCTGAACACAAATGAACTGATTAGTTTCTGAACGGTGCCTGTAGCATAAAAGTAAAAGTGCTGATCAAACAAAACAAATGTTATTGATTGGTTTATTTATCGTCCTCCTGCTCATTGAAACCACTGAAGTCATCTTCTTCAATGTCGGAGTTGAACAGCCTTAGAAGAGCTTTGTCACATACCGGTACTTTTGTCTGTGTCAATGTCAGTGTTGCTCTCTGTGTCGCTGTCATCCCGGGGTGAAGTTGGCTCTGAAGCTGTGGTGCCCTCTTCACACAGCAGTCCAGCTTTTCAGAACCCACTGGTGATATTAGATTCCTTCTGTGATTTCCAAATTTGACTTCCCAACTTTTTCACTTTCTGCTAAAGCGCCCCCTGGTGGGTGAAGAAAAATCCACAGAAAAGCCACACCTCATTATAAGCCTCTTGGTTTAAAGCATGGAAAAAAAGTAGCGGCTTATAATCAGGAAAATACGGTACTAGGTAATGATTGTGGGTAGCATAATGGTAAGTACCAAGACAGTTTCAATGAATTACCCTAAAATGTCTCACAGAGTCTAGGTGTTGACCAGCCAAGTGTGAGGTAAATACCTAAATTACATTTAAGCAGAAAATTGTAAGGAAAACCTTACAAGCTAGTCAATAGAGTTATAGTACAAATATTGTATTATTTATTGTCACATGGTGCTTTATCCTGATTTTGCTAGAAAATGCAAATTAAAGTATAATATTTACTGTCACTGTTCTCTCACAAAGAGAATAATGTAACTTGGAGCTCAAGTTACTCAGATTACTCAGAACCTAGACTTAAATAGGATGTACAGGGGAGGAAATAAGTATTTGATCCCCCACTGACTTTAAACGTTTTAACACAAACAAATAAATGAAACATCTCATAATTTGATGCCACGTAGAATATCATAAGAAAAACACACAATTACATGAAATGAGAAATAAAAATTAATTAGAATTTCATTGAAGGAAATAAGTATTTGAGCCTCTAGTAAAACATTATTTAATACTTGGTGGCAAAAGCCTTGTTGGCAAGCACAGCAGTCAGATGTTTCTTGTAGTTTTTATAATAATTTTTCTTCTTCCGAACTTGTCGAGTTGAGTTGAGGCCAAAGAGCTCAATTTTGGCCTCATCTGACCACAGCACCTTCTCCCTTTCTCTCTTGGAGTCATTAATATGTTCATTGGCAAACTTGAGGCCTGGACGTGAGCCTTCATGAGCAGAGGAACCTTGCGTGCACTGCAGGATTTTAAACCATTACGTCATTAACCAGCAACTCCTGTGTAGTTCTTGGTTGATTTTTAACCTTTCTCATGATCAGTGAGACTCCACAAGGCGATATCTTGCATGGAGCTCCAGCTCTAGGTTGATTGACACTAATGTTGTTCTTTATCCACAGTTGGCACCTTCTTATCCAGCTTCTTTCTTTTGGCTTTGTAGCCCATTCCAGCCTTGTGTAGGTTAACAATTCTGTCCCTGACATCTTTAGACAGCTCTTTAGTCTTGCTCATGGTGGAGATGTTGGAGTGTCACTGAATTTGTTGGCAGGTGGCCTTTTATACAGGTGACAATTTGGGACAGGTGTCTCATGCAGGTAACAACTTCACTGAAATTAGGGTGTGTCAGTGGTCTGTGCCAACATTAGTCATGTTTTTTAGGGGATCAAATACTTATTTCCCTCAGTGAAATGCAAATGATTTTTATTTAAATATTATTTATTTTTCTGGATGTTCTTTTTGATATTCCATCTCTCTGTTAAAATGAAGCCAGCATAAAATCATAGACTGTTTAATTATTTGTCAGAGTACAAACTTTCAAAATCAGAGGGAGATCAAACACTTGTTTCCTCCACTGTACTGTCTGTTACCTAGAAACAAAGCTGTAAAAGCAAGCAGGGAGTCTTTCTGTAGTTTAACTGGGGCTTACCACACAGAAAACTAGCTACTGCAATACAATATGCTGTAAGCATTGCATTTAGTGTTGTGTAATTAGCCTACACATTACTTAAAGTACATTGAAATTACATTACTGTCTCAACAATGTAACATAATTAAAGATTGACCTGAAAACTTAATTCATATACAAAACACTGTCTGCACCTTGTAGATATGGATGACACAGGACACAGAAACAAACAAGTGATTTCTGCAGTTCTGTCATTTAACAGTAAAGTATGTTTACCTGTTGTCTTACCAAGGTTAATCGCTCTCTTCTCCTTTTTTGGTACAGTTCTCGGACCAATTTAAAGAATTTAAAGATGCAGCACGTCTCGTCCGGGAGAAGTCCCAGGAGAAGTTTGAATTGATCAACACTGGCCTAAACATCGCTGCGCCACAGGTTCTGACCCCGTCCCACAGCGATACAGTTTGACACTTAGGGAAACTTTAGTGACTTTTTAAATAATTTATGCTTTGCTTTTCCTGAACACTTTCATTTATTCAAGTTACATATTATGTGGCTAGTGATACAATACATATTACCATACAGGGGTTATGATTCAAGATACTGTGAAATATTGTTTTACTGTAAGCAATGCAATACATTGCAATTTGTTTTTAATTCAATTTTAGGAAAGTTTTCATAGTATAAAACAGGGGTCACCAACCCTGCTCCTGGAGAGCTACCTTCCTACATTTACTAAATTAATCTGAGTACAACACTGCTATGTAGCGGTTTGAGTTTAAATACAACACAAAATGAACCACTGCCTCAAGTCTCTGCATGTGAACAATGATTTCAAATTCCATACTTTTTTTTTTTGATGCTCAAAACATTATTGCAAAGTATAATATTGCAATACCTTGAAATATCAATATTTTTTTTACACCCCTAACTCCTAATCCCAATTTGGAATTCTTAAAAAAGTAATGCATTGATTCAACTCCATGTGAATAAAGTAACACATAATAACACAGTTTTGTCTTTTAATTTTATTAGTTTTGACAGTAACTGTGTTGAATTTATGTAGATTGAAATGTAGAAAATTAAACAAGTACTTTCTTCCGTTACCTTTCCCAGTACAATAACAGACTTGGTTCAAAAAGCATTTGAACTATTTTTAGCTGAACTTGCGTACACCGCATGCTTGCACATGCAGATTCACTAAACACAGCCTCATATGGCAGCGAAGCAGTGAGAGACGCTGATTGTAGTCCCTGTGGAATAGACTGGCTCCATGGACTCAGCAGGGCGATTCAATGCCATGGTGTCTTTAACTTTGCAGCTGACTGACCTTTTTCATTCTCCATCTGGACAGCACTCGTCCCTAATTTCCATATTGTGCCTGATACATGACATGGCAGTGCCCAGTCACCTTTCAGTTCACCTTGGGGAGGTCAATGCAGCAGAAATGCTAGAACAGTGTAACGGCATTTTAAAACTAAATATGTTCAAGCATAAAATGAGTGACAACTACTTGCATTTCATTTCATTTAGTTGTTTGTTTTGCGTTTAGAACATAATAAGATGACATTATTGCCAAAAGCATATTATCCAGCTGGTGTGCTGTAGATGCACGTCTGCTATCTCTGAAGAAGCTGGTAGTGCACCCAGTTTGCTTTTCTTAAGCCACATGGACGTGCCATATGTGTTCCCCAATGAATGGGGGTTATTCATTTTTAATCTGACCTGAGTGTTATGAACGCTGCAAGGCAACAATTTGTGTCTAAGATGGCTGGTGTAAATGCTCCTCTTATCAATTAATAAAGACATTTTTGGGGGTCCATGTGCAACCAAGAGCACATGAAAACATGAAGGCAAAGAAACATGGAAAAACATATGAATAAATAAGTGGCTGAGATGCTCCCTGACCACAGTGCGATAGCTGTAGTGCAGGATGTTCATAAGTTTTTTGACTGCTCTCTGCTTCTACTACTATCTATACTACTGAATGCTCTTTCAGAACAACCCAGAACTTGGACTCCTACAGAGCCTAAATTTTCAGTCTAACAGAGTAGGCCCCCTGCTATTTGCAGTGTTTAACTATTTACAGTGCTTTGTCAAGCTCACACAACTTTTTCATTCATTTATTACTGCTCCATCATACTGGAAATATTGTAGCTCTCCTTATTCTGTCCTGTTGACTACTATAGAATCATTGAAACCGAGATATGGTGTTGGAACTGAATGCGTATTTTTCTTTCTCTTTCCGGATCTCTTCTCTTATGTGGTTGGGGAATTGTCTGACCAAGCTGTCACAGGTGAGTGTTTACAACACAAATTGTCCAATGAGGGAAAAAAAAACAACCACGTGGTTTTATGATGCAAAATTAGTTTCTCAGAGGTTTAAAGATCCGAATTGACAAAATGCACCACCGCATTTCAAATGGCAATGGAAGCCTGAATCCAAATACAAATGATTTAGCATGAAACAATAGAGTTACAAACTCATACAATTAGTATCTGAACTGAAAAAATGCAGGAAGATGGCAAAATCATTCACCAAACAATAGGACCCAACCCATTTCCAAAGACTATCAAGTAGGTACGTCCCTTCATCTAAATGATCCGATAAATTGTGTGTACCTCAGTGATCCGATAAGCAGCATTTCCATCTCCACCAGTTAATACAAACATACAGTCACATTCAGTTGGCTTTTGTTATGAAGGCTACTATGTAATTGTCGGGCTCTTTATAGCAGGTCTGGTTTGGTCATATTTAATAAAGCATGCAGTTGGTCATATTCTCACAAAAACATATGTATTGTGTTTATCATGTTCACAGTAACATACCCTATTGCTCACCCCTTGCTTCTAAGCCTTTCTGCTGATAGAGCAGCCTTTAAATCCCATGGCAACACTAGGCTATGAAGTCCAAGTCCTGTATAATGTCAGCATATCTGATGCTGCATTACAATTTTGACCTAGTTTATTTTTAATAGTTTTGACCTCTTAATGCTATGGATTTTAGCCAGTGTGTAGAACTGGAAGGTGTAGCTCATCGTGTCCTGGTTAAACCCTGATTACTGATTTTTTATTGGCAGTACTTTTAGGCTGCAGTTAAAGTAACCCTTTCTGATATTTTAAGGCTGTTTCAGCTTTTTAAAATGCCTTATTTGTCACATCTGCAGATAACATCTGTGTCATATATACAAATAAATAAATAATGTGTGTGTATGTATATGTATGTATGTATGTATGTATGTATGTATGTGTGTGTGTATATATGTGTGTGTGTGTGTGTATATATATATATATATATATATATATATATATATATATATATATATATATATAATGTATGTATATGTATATGATATGAACATTATACTTTAGTAAGATTGTTGTGATATCATACGTTGCCATTTCTCTTTTTCCTCACTATATAAAAAGTGCCTTTGTTTATTATACACAACATTATTATTGATGGGTTTCAATAATACGTAATAAGAAAAATAATGATGATAGACTTATATATTGTTGTTCATGTTTGCTCACTTGTTCCTTACAAATTCAGTAAAATTGTTAGTTAGAAATAAATTATAAATCAATTACATTTGTGTAACAGCACTAATAAATCATTTCAGAAATAATAGAAATAGTTGTGTTAAATGGTTAACATTCTGCTCCTAACATTCTAAAAAGCTAGTATTGCTTTATGTTTTGTTGTAAAAGAGGGAGAAATATGTTGGGAATATGCTATCCCTCATTACTTTTGCATGACCCTCTGGATGTATAATTAATCAATCCCTTCTTTATTCAGCACTGCCTTGTCTTCTTTTTGATTATCAACTCTTTCTCTTTAAATATGTTCAGCATACAGTGAGAGCAGGCCCCCAGTGCTCTCCGCTATCCCTTGGTCCTACAGTAGAAAAGGAACATCAGTCATTGGTGCTTTGCCTTAGAAACAGAGCAAGTTCCGCTGGGGAGGCGGAGTTTGAGATGGATTAATAATACAAGGTTTTTCTGAGTGCAAGGACACAGGGCTCCAGAGCTGCACTACAACATATGTACTTGGAAGATAAGGTTGTGTGTTCTATGGTAAAGTGTACAGGCTGGCTTTAGGAGGCCATCTCTGTTTCCTGCAGTTGCTTCAACAAACTGTGCACAAGATCTTTTCTGTGGCCCAATTCCAGTAGGAATAAAGATTTATTGTTTTATGTTGTTTGATGTAATAAAAATGTTTAATGAGGGAACCCTGATTAAAAAGACAATGTATAACAGAACAATCTTAACTACATTTTTAATAAAACTTAACTAATATATAAATATATAAATTTAATATTTTCAAACTAAACAACCACAAAACATTACCAGATTTACCATAATGATGTAATACATTCTTTACACACAGTGTCTGGAAGAGACCTGAACTTGATAGTTACAGAAAGTTTCACCAAGATAGTTACAGAGCCCTGAACATGTTAATGTTAAACATTTTGTATGTTAATACTACTCATTTTTATTTTTCAGTTTGTGACTACAATATATGGACTTCTGTCATATATATTTAAGGCCTCGCTGTCATGCTGTGTTAGAAAACTAACCCTACAGTGTAGCGGCTGTATTGTAGTCTGGCCTGCTTTCAATACTGTTGTGACTCAACACTCTAATCCAGAAATGTATGTAATGAGCAAAGTTTATTTCATGGTAAATAAACCCTTTTCCAGGCTCTTTAAAATCCACACATATTTTTGACAATATGAAAAAGTGAGCAGAAGCATGTATCTGTTTGACTACATGAACATTTTTTAACATTATACCCCTTACTAGGTTGTGCCCTACAGTTCCCCATTAAAGGAGCAATACACCAGAAATTATTATTAAATATAACCCAGAATCCCCCTTTTATCCACCTCAATGCAGGGGCTTTCTGAAGACCGCCACTCTCCACCACCACTTCTGTGTGTGAATGGCCCTGGGGAGGACAAGCTATTCCGCAGCAAGAGTGCGGACATTGAGCTGGCCTCAGAGAAGGAGCATGTTAAGAAGATGCTGTCAGAAGGGTAATCTGCATTCACTCCATACAGATCATGTAATGCATATTTTATGGACTTGAGGGCTATTTGTATGTATATGTGCACTTATGGTACGATCTCAAATGCACCTTCTCACTTACAAGTAAATCATGCTAATTGTGCAAATAATCTTATGTTAATTTGTGTTAAAGGTGAACAATCTACTGTATTCATTTCAGTTGTTCCTGTCTGTGCTGCATAGCGATCTACTGTATAGTGAAAGTTTCAAGGTTTATAGTAAACAGTGTTCAAGAGCACCATTCAGTGATACTTGCTTTGATTTTCATTGAATGTTATTAAATGTCATTACTTGAGCCACAGTGTATTTTTCTATTTTGTTTGTAATTTATTGCACATTTATTCCTATAAAATTTAAGGACTGTCCCTGTTTTGTAAACAGCATAGTTTTGTCCACTGCCTCATCAGTGTGTAGTTTGAATATATTCAAAATGTGTTAAGAGTATATGTTTCTGAATACATTCAGGACTGTTATCATCATCCAGCCCTCCCTGCTTTATTTTTGCCTACCTCTAGCAGTGGCCAGGTTGAGTGTGTTCCAACACTTTCTATTGATTGTGTGATGTTTGCAGATTTATAGATTCGTTTTCAGATTTTTTTGGGCTGTGTGCTTGGATAATTTGTTTTGCCCTTAACGGAATCCATACCATACCCTTCAGTTCTACAGCGTGGCTGCCTACATGTTTGTATGCATATTCTTGATTCATTGGCTGTTTGTTTGGATTAGCATAGTCCTGAGGTTGCTCATTTGTACAAAATCATCTCTAACTGGCAGACATCTTCCTCATCAGTAGTTATCTGGGGCAGTGGATGGGCAGCTAAATGTCAATAATGTTACGGGCTTAAGACTATTACACACACTGCGATGCACGTTGTCAGTGCCTGCTGTTCAGTCTTTTTTTAGAAGGTTGCATTAGTTGAGGCCTAAAGCAAGCAGTGTTCATTTAGCTGTCTGCCAGTGATGTTACATGATTGTGCATGATGGCTTTACTGCAAAAATGAGCATAATTTTATTAGCATGAACTCAAATGCATGTATGTTAAGCAGGTAATGAAAATGACCATAGCATAAAGTTGTGCTGAAATGTGTTGTTTTTAAAGTCATGATTCAGATTTGAAATGTTTGAATTAGTGGTGTCAATAAACCATTTAAATTGAATTTTTAATTTTCAGAGTAAAAGCTTTCAGAGCTTTAGCATCAAACACAACAATGTGTGTGTCAGAGAGAGAGATTGAGAAAGAAATAAAATGTAATCTGCATTCTGATTTCAGCAGTAGCACCATCTTTGCTCCCACCCTCGGTACCAGCTGTTTACCTTGCTAATATGTCAGCAATAAAAAAAATTAAAGCTTTAAAGTTTCCAGATTTATCATGTGTATTAACATGTTAACATAGACAGCACTAGTTTGAATGGATTGTACTTGATTTGTGACAACATTCAGTGCATGTTCAATATACAATAGTAAAACATTGTATAACAAAACATTATGAAAGAATCTTACCTCCATTATTGACATTTTCAGTTTGTTACAATTTTTTACCTGACTTTCAATAAAAGTTTTTTTTCCCCTTTACCTGTAAAGTTGTTGATTTGGAGATACAAGGTTTTCTCGCTGAATTATCTATACAGTGTCTCTTCAGAAATAAAATATTGGGAAATATATTTTACACAGCATTATCTTGTTTCAGATCATTGCAAGGCAATAGATGTATAACCCTGGGTCTAGTGCTTATTATATTTATTAAGATGTATCTACAGAGCATGTGTGATTTTAAATTGCTTTGTGGCCATGACTTCCTACTGTATTCTTGTTATATGTGAACATTCTGTATGCTTTTCTGTAGATCGGTATGTGAAGTGAACATGGAAACAGAGCTATTTGCTCTACAAGAAAGCAACGCAAAGCTGGTTGCAGCACTCAATGAAGCCAACAGCAGCATAGAGCAGTGGAAAAAACAGCTGGCTGACTACCAGGAGGAGACAGACAGGCTGCGAGAGCAGGTACTGTACATCATAGTGCCTGCTGTGTTCTTGTCCTTCTTTTTGTTTGGGATTCTTGTTTAGACTAAAGGTATTTATTTTTAGCCAACAGTAGAATGAGAAGGCTAACTATGAAAAATGGAGACCCCTTGTCTTCCGTTAATGATTGTGACCATCCATTGTGCTGTCTACTATGGGTGATAATGCCTTCTATGATGTATTCCTGATACACAGTGCATCACAGCACTTCATTTTTTGCTCATTGTTATGTTACAACCTTATTTCAAAGTGGATTCAATTAATATTTCCCCTCAATATTTTACAAACAATACCCCACAATGACAAAGTGATACGTTTGTTTGAAATCTTTGCAAATTTGGCACTGGTTATCATCAAGGATTTCTCTGTACATTGCTGCAGTAATCTTTCCCTCGAACCCTGACTAGTCTGCTGCAGAAAAACATCCCCACAGCATGATGCGGCCACCACCATGCTTCACTGTAGGAATGGCATTGGCTAGGTGATGAGCGGTGCCTAGTTTCATCCAGACATGATGCTTGGCATACAGGACAAAAAGTTCTATCTTTTTGTTTCTCATGGTCTCATGTGCCTTTTACCAAGGAGTGGCTTCCATCTAGCCAGTCTACCATACAGACCTGACTGATGGAGCGCTACAGAAATGGTTGACCTTTTGAAAGGTTCTCTCTCCACAGAGCAATGTTGGTGCTCTTTCACAGTGACCATTGGGTTCCTGGTCAACTCCGTGTCTTAAGGCCCTCCTACCACAATCACTCAGTTTGTCTGGGTGGCCAGCTCTATGAAGAGTCCTGGTGATTCAAAACTTATTCCATTTACAGATGATGGAGACCACTGTGCTTATTGGGACCTTCAATACAGCAGAAATATTTCTGTACCCTTCCCCAGATCTGTGTCTCAATACAATCCTGTTGTGGAGATCTGTAAACACTTCCTTAAACTTCATGGCTTGGTTTGTGCTCTGACATGCACTGTCTTCTATGGGACCTTATATAAACAGGTGTGTGTCTTTCCAAATCATGTCCAATCAACTGAATTTACCACTTGTGTACTCCAATCAAGCTGTAGAAACATCTGAAGGATTATCAGTGGAAACGAGATGCACCTCAAAAAATTCAAAACGATTCTCATGTTGTCATTGTGGGGTATTGTATGTAGAATTTTGAGGGGGAAAAATAATTTAATCTATTTGTTTAAAAAGTGAAGCTCTGTGAATACTGGATGCACTGTATACATCATACTTTAGATCCAGGAATGTAAAATGCCTTGTACAACTTTTGAATTGGAATTACCCATTAATCTGGCACCCACTATCAGGCCTTGCTCAAACTCCTATAACTGATTATGCCTTACAATGAGCATGGTGGCCAGTGTTCAGCCTCATTTGCAAGAAAACACTACTTATACAACTTATACAGGTGTGGGTGTTCCCAAGCCATCCCCTAAGGTAAATCTGCATGATCCGTTTAATATTCTGTTATAACATGACCTCTGCCACGTCTGTGTATTTCCTCTCTGTTCGGCTGGGTGTGTCTTCCCAGAGGGGCACTTTCCATTGCAGGGCTTTTTCAAGTGATGTATGTCAGTGCCATGTACTGAGCTCTCCTTGTTCACATATGGCAATGTAAAGTTTTCCCATTCTTGAAGATGTTTTAGTAAAAAAATCAAAACCTTCAGAGATGTCTTTTTGCATAAAACATATTTATTAATACTCTACTTATACCAAAGAGGACACACTGGAGAGTGTATGTAGAATAAATATGAGGTGCAGGTTTTTTTCTAAATAGTTACAGCTGGTTTAAAACTTCTGAAAGTGTTGAATGATGTTGAATGTGGGGGGGCAACAACAAAGTGCAGGAAAGTAGTTCAGGTCTCATGGGAGCATGAGAAGAATGGTATTTTTAGTGTAATGTATGGCCATGCCCCTAATATGGAGATAAGACAAACGACTGGGGGTATTTTTGCTGATATTTTTGTCCAGCACAAACAGAAATATGAGTGGCGTTCTAAATTCTTCGTGCCCTGAAAAACAGCCGAGTCATGGCCCTGTTTCACCTTGCCTTAAGGGTAAACAGGATTTTGCATTTATTGCAAAATATATTTAGATATTATTCTAAATCATTGCATACTCTTAAAATGTGCATTTGAAAATGCATGTGCAAGTCACAGCAAGATTAGCTGCCTAAAAGAACAAAATCACATTAGAGAGAATAGCCCTAGTCATGCAGGAAAATGTTCCATTTGATTGTATGAGTGAATATGCACTAGTAGCAAAAAGTTCTGTGACTTTGCTCCCTTATAGCACCACTATGGAGTATTGGCATCTGTTGCTCCAGGGCTCCTATAGTCAAGAAGTGTATGGTTTGAGACTAAAATAACAATGACCCCTAAAGGACATGGATTTTTGGATGAGCTCAGATTTTACCTCAAGGTTTCCAAAGATACAAAATGCAGTATTCTCCGTGTTTAGAGTAGCAACAACAGTGGAGCATCAACATGATTTTGAAGATGGTTTTGAAGATGCAAAATGTTTTTGTGTCTATTTTTTGTTTGTGGCATTCTGTCTATTAGCACAATTTTTGTTAGCTGACTACATGAAGTATCTATGTCTGGAGTGGACCTTTGACAATTCCGTACTCAATGTTAAATGACAAGTGAGATGTGGACTTGTGTTGATGTTGAGGCAAATAAATCAGGAAGAAAGCTGTATGTATTCATGCAGAGAAATCACAGCCAGTCCAGTTTATGAAAACAGCAGACCTAACTACTAAGGTACATTAAGAGGGCACAATGATAACTGTATTGTTAGCCAAATAGCTAAAATAAGCATTTTTGCTTACAATTATGCTGAAGGCTTCATGATTGTGTGCTGTTTGAAGCTTGCTATAGTGTGTTTCAGGGATGTTGTCATGGAGAGAGGGAATCCCAGTTTTCTTGTGGAGTTGTGGCTCAATAAGTTTGGTTATATTGCCATAGAGCGGGGGAAGAGAAAGCAGAATGATATTTTGACCTTGTATCTTTCTGACTTTCAGGTGGCAGAGCTGGAGGCTCAGAGTGGTCATCCTGCTTCTTCTGAGAAGAAGAAAGAAGAGATCTCCCACTCTGTAGAAGAAATTGAGGCCCTTATAAAGGCTAAAGATGAAGTAAGAGCACTTTATTACTAGTTCATTGCAGAAAGTCCATGTGTGATGATAGAATTATAATGTTGGTGAGGATCTTGCTACAATTATGTTTCATTTAATTTATATTAAATGAATGACCATGTAAGAAAGAAGAAAATGTATTAAAAAAAACCTTAAAACTACCTGAAGTACTGAAAAAGAGGACAGATCCTCTAGTTAAGTACACTTCAGACATCCTCCATTACTGTGCACCTCATCATTAGCATGCTGTTTTCATTACCTCCAGGCATATGAAGCCTTCTGACCCATTAAAGCAGTTCAGATGGGACATTTAGTGTGTTAAATATATTCTTGATTCTGAAGACTGAACCTCTGATTACTTTATTATTAACATTAGTACATGAATGTGATTGCAGGAAATTAACACTCTACAGAGCAAGAAATCAGATTTGGGCGAGATGGAGAAAGAAAGGGAGGAGGTTAATAAAAGAATGCAGGTAAGAGAACTTTAGTGATTATTTGCTTTATTTGTATCAGTTTTGAATCAAGTAATCATTTTTAAAAGAACCAATTTAAATGCAATAGAATGGAAAATAATATTGAACTGAATCATAAATAATAAAGTGTTCCTTAAATTCTTTAAAAATATGAAAAAAAAATATGTATATATATATATATGGCTCTGTCTGAAGTAGAAGAATGTTAAACATTCATTATTACCCAATAGTGATTTTTGAGTCACTTAAACTTACATTTGAAAAAGAAAAAAAAAAATAGAAGTGCAACTATTTTTGCTTTGTTGTTAGGAGCTAGAAGAGAGGAACGCTGAGCTGGAACAGCAGGTCCAGAAAGCGGAGCAGACTTTGGCATCCTCCCTTGATGCACGGCAGAGGGCTGAAAGTGAAGTGCGGAAAGCCATTGAAGTACTGGACCTCAAGATTTTTGACCTGAATGACTTGCGACAAAGCCTGGCCAAATTTTTAGATAAATAGCAGCCACCACAGAATGATGGGTAAGGAATGAAGCAGCTGAATATCATCTTTGCAAAGACAGCACTTAGAGGGGCAATCTTATGCATTGCTGAATTCCTCTTCCCCAGGCGCTCAGCTGTGGGAAGGGGGGAATAAATGGCTGTTCAAACAATTTGTTTGGCAAGAATTGTAGTCCTGTGAGTTTAAGCTTATGAAGAAACGAACAAACTCTTATCCTGGTAAATAACCTGCATGTACATAAACCTTAATGTACTAGAGCGGAGATATTGGTAGGTGATTGAGGATTATGGACTTGGCTTTACCATATGCATCTCAGAATAAGGGCTGAAAATTTTTCATCATCATTGCTTGTGTGTTTTTGCTGTGGGTCTCCACTCATCCACATCCTGATGGATCAGGAATTAGAACGGCATCTGATCACACACAAAAGTGGACTGAAGATTGAAGTGACAGAGAGAACGAACTGATCAGCATGTAGCAAGCATTATCTTGACAGGTACGAGAGACGAGAGTGCAGCCTTGAATTACATCTTTGATCAGATTGTGGTTGTTGTGAATTAGTGCTTTTCTTTGTGTGTAAGTTGTTGCTTGTCTGTATGTCCACTTACATAATTTTTCCTCTAAAACACAGTGAAATTAAATGTAGATTAGAACTGGTGAGTTAAATGATTGCACTGACTAGTAAAATATACATCACTAGCATTGAACACCATAAATCCTTATAAACCTAGCTGACACTAGCATGATTCTCTTAGGAGAGATAATCCTGGTAGATATTTAAATGATATATTTGCCGTGCAGTGATCCAAATGAAGTATATCTACATTAATACTATACACTATACACAGTTTAGGGTAATTAAGTTAAGCAGCAGTGATGAAGGTGACTACTGTGGCAGTATTGAAGTCCTACAAATGAAAACACTAACAGTATTTTAAACCATCACTAATTGTTACTATAATCATTGTTATCATTGTTATTTTAGAAGCTGCTACACGTATGAGGATGGCTCTTTATTACAATATTACTTTAAAGGAAATCCAGTAATAAGTAAAGAATTGTGTGGTGTTCCTGTAAACTGGACTGGCTAGTTTCAGTATTATTGTCCAATTCCTTCTAACACAAGCCACTTTACAATGGTACTGCTAAATGCAATAGCCATAGGGTACTACACTATTGAGTGTATTGTGTACATCTCAGAACAGTCACATTATGCTATAACTCACTAACCACTACAATAAAGAAGCAGGAATCTGTATGTTACCTGGATTGCCAATTTAGCACAAATGTTCCAGTTAAAGGTGCACAAATGGAGCTTCTTCTTCAACATGGTAAAAAAAAGGTGCTACTATTAAAATAAAAAGGTCATTAACGATGCCGCCGTCTAAACAGTGCAATTTAAGCATTGGTATTATCCAGCTTTTCCTGCTGGACAAACATCCACTATGTAAGGTTGTATATTATTGATGATATAAGCATTCGTTCCTTCTTAAACAGTACTTTTCTTGCCCTCTACAAGGCTTTTGCATAAATGCTATTTTTCTAATGTGCAGGTTATTGACATTTTTGTACTAATTCACAATAAAATGCCTGTTTTCCCATTATCTGTGAAAAATGTTTCCATTTCTGTATTTATAAACAACTGTGGATTCATATCGAAATGCACCACTTTACAGTGCTACTTTTACTTACAGAAAATGAAAAATTGGCTAACGTTTCATGCACGTGTATAATAATGGCTTTGATATGCCATTATTACCAGCTTAAATGCAGTTCATTCTGAAAGTTATTGGTCTTTCTTGTCTCTAAATGACCACAGTTCCCCTGAATTTAATATCCAGCTAAAAAAACTTGACCACCATCTTTCAGTTGTGTAGCCTTCCCTTTTTAGTAGAGGGTTTGAAATGTCAGAGAATGTATAAAGCTAGGATGGATACAAATTATAATTGGTGATTTGCTAATCAAGGTCTCAGAACTTGTCAAAACAATCTGAGGCTTTACAAAACTTGGGTGCCAAAGCTTTTGCACATTACATTGATTTTGCTGATACACCACTGACACACCTCTTCTTCCACAGAAGAGAGAGAGACACTGCCCCCAAAACACCAGTGTGTGAAGTGCATTATGGTAGTGTCTAGCTGAATGCACCTGACTGGTTCCTAACTTCAGTGCATTTTTAGGCTCCACTGCCACCTAGAGTTTTGTAGAAATAAAAATTTACAAACTAACAATATGGCCTCCCAACAGTTAACACTTCATATCTGAAGTGAGAGAGCACTGAGGGAATGTAAAATGGTGTGCTCCTCAAACTGTTTATTGCAAGTCAGATAATGTTATTGTTGGTCAGAAGTGATTAACGAGAGTAAGGAGAGAGTTTATGTTCGATGGGGAAACCATAATGAATTATAGGGATGTGACGGAGCTGAGGAAAATACGCATCCGTTGGATTAGAATTTTTTTAGCTACAAATCCATCTACACTGGGCCAAGAACACCCGATAAGCCCCGATACAAATACATGATGCTGAAACAGGCCATCAGCCACAGGTAGTCACGGACTCACGGTATAAACAATTAATCACGCTGTATAAATGACACTGAATCATAAAATTATCAATCATTTATTTTCATGTAATTAACTAATTGGGCATTTTTACACAAAGAAGACATAGTAGTGTAACTAGTACTGTAGAACTGTTCGTGTTTACTACTGTTTTGTGTTTTACACTTGTTTTCTTACCACATTCGGCCATTTTCATTGTTTATTTATGTCAAGCGGAAGTAGAAAGTAAACAACATTCACCATTAAATTCAGATGAACATTGGCGGTCACTAAAAGATGACCTGCAGGCCGGAAATCAACCTTTATCTGTCATGCAGCCCTCAGTCTCTCCGGACTCCAATTCCCAGAATCCTTCAGTTTGTTACCTGACTGATCATGCGACTCACGTTCCCGATCGACGGAGTTCTGATTGTATTCACCTGGTCCAGAGAGACTCACCGGTTCCGTTTCTGATCCTGTCTTTCGTTTCGTCCTGTGTTCATTCTGCCGGTTTTTGATCTTCACCTGTTTTTCGACTCCGTCTCCGGTTTGTCCAGTCTGGTTTTGTCTCTCCTGCCTGTTATTGATCTGGACTGTTTGACTCTGTTCAACGCATTTGTCCCATTAAAGTGCTGTGTTTATATCTGCGTCTGCTAAGCTCTGTCCGGTCCTGACGGTATGAATGGTTCTGTTTTATATACCGGCGGTGATTTCAAATCCGCATTCGAGGAAAATTGGCGCTAAAACATCCGTCGAATTCGAATCTGCTAAAAATAGTCGAAGTTCGAATGTAATAATAAATAAAATGTGAAAACAATCCTTCAATTTGCCCTCAAAAAAAAAACTATCAAATTTATCTTGGGAAAAACCTGCATAGAAAATGAGACAAGACTAAATGGGTTTGAGAAATCCTGAGACCTCCCAGAGAGGCTTTAAACCATTTATCCATTTGACCAGAAGACCTACTGTCGTCCGACCTGTCCTAGCACAAGTGTTTCCCAGAGAGCTTCAGAATATCAGTGTTAATGAGACAGAGATGGTCACTGCTTTCCCTTCCCACCATCCTGAGGCAGTCAGTGGCCTGTGACCTTCCTCGCTGAGAGTTTCCAGCATCTGCCTAATACAGCACCCAGGGTCATACACCAGACTGTCCCTGCTGTAGTTGTCCAGGTGGACTGGTCACAGGACAAGCTCCCTGAGACCACTCAGAGAGCATTGTACATCCCACACAAGGCCTCACCAGTCATTCAGGCAAAGCCAGAGGACCTGGGTAAGTGAGGTCCTTTAGTGTTCATTTCAGATGTGCAGAAAAAATGCGGTCAGTAATGAACAGATTACGGTTTGATTGTGGAAAAGGTGGACCAGCGACTGGATGGGACACAAGGTGCTCTACCCTCAACACCAATTTTAATGATGATTTCCAGTACAAGCACGGCTTTCCCGCACTGTCCACTGAGAAGGTAAGGTAGCTTCCATAGTGTTATTTTATGACAACAAACTAGATGTTTCGTTCTATATAAGATTCTGTTAGACACTGCATAGAGACATAGCTATGACCAATGACTATAATGGATAGTTTTCCCCCTTCTAATATTGGCAAAAATAATTCCTTATTCATCAAAGTCAGGTAATCAGAAGAAGGCGGGGTTACAGCAGTGATTGACAGCCTTGACGACCAGAGGCACCATTAGAGAGGGCGGTCCCCGGGCAGCAGGCGGGTCTAAACAAATGAGGAGGCGAGTGTGGCTCCGTCTCTTGTCTTCATGTTTCAAGGTCAAGGCTTTTTTATTGTCATTACAACCGAGTACAGGTACACAGTGCAATGAAATTGCGTTCCTCCGGAACCAAGGTGCAACATGGAGCAGCAATACAATTGGACGACATAAAGTGCAAACAGTACAATAAATACAATAAATACAGTGAACAAGAGACAGTTCAACGGACAGGACAGGACAGTACAATACCGAGTGGTACAAAGAAGTGAGATGAGTGGTGGGAATAAGGTGCAAGAGATATGTAACATACTGTACATCTAGATGTGCATGATAACAGCAGTTACTGAGGTAGAAGTGTAGTTCTTGGTGTGCAGCAAATATTGCTGATAGGATGGGGATGATCCAGTCTCTGTGTGCCGAGTGCGTGTGTGTGTGTGTGTGTGTATGTGTGTGTAGAGTGCTGGGTGGTTTACAGTCCAGTGTTTTGTGTTGGTGTGGTTTATGTGGTGTGAAGAATGATATTTTTTCTTTTAACAAACAAAAAGCACAATTTTTGTTCCCGGAGTGGCCGCTGCGACTGCTCGCGCCGCCAACTTCCGTCACTAACTAGAGCAGAGGAATAGAACCGCGTTATCCAGCTTTAATATACAGTCACTGAGCCACGAGCTGCTCTTTTTAAAGCAGCAGAATGCCAGAACTGGAGAATCTGTTGATCGCGGGCTCCCCCTACAGTCGGGAAGTTGTACTGACACCGAGACGCTCTTAAAGGGCAACACGTAGGAACTTCCTGACGAATAACTAAAACAGTCTGGGAGCTGGAGTGTGTGAGTGTATGACTTTACACGTAAATAATATCGACCTGCCTGAGTTTTGGAAAAATGTCTGAGTTTAAGAGGCCTGGCTTAAAAACACTACTAAGCATTAGGGTCGTGTCTGACGATATTGCTGTGGAAGCAATTTTGATGTACTAGTGATTGTGGACGAGGGCCCTGGCTGGCGCGTTAAGGACATGGTAGTGATTTGAGAGGAGAGAGTAAAAAAAAAAAAATTTGTTCCAACTGGTTGGAGCTCTGCTGCAGCTAGGCTGAACACAGAGCTGCTCAGGAAATCAGAGCAAAATCCTGGACTGAACTTCACTTTCAGGAACTGGATTACCCTCAGCTGGGCCTGGTCACGTGGTTTCACTATCAAACCTCATCAATGATGGCCAAGTAAATGATTTAAACTGTGTTAGACCTCCTTAAATGAGTTAGGCCTCCTGTTATACTGTTAGGTTAGTGTTCAACAGCCAGTGGCCATTCGTGTGAAGGAAACAGATGAGGTACGCAGAGTAATTGTAAACCTAGGTCAATGCATATTATAGGTTTTCAAATATGCCCAATTAGTGTAGGTATGCCTAATAAACTGGCGTTGATGGGGCTACATAATTCTTCAAGTAGTTAGTAAATAATGTCTTATCTACTATGCATTTTAATGAATAAAATCATTCTATGACATTACAATACTGTTTTCTTTGGTGTAGCAAAACCACTCTTCCCTGACGATGGGAGACGAAGAGAACCAATTAGAAACTAAAAAAACTCACTCTGCCACCTTCACCCATCCAGGGCCCCCCGATTTGTTTTCCCCTGTATTACAGAATGTTATCAGTGCTGTGGTTACTAATAATTCTAGTCAATAAGCATTTTTTGTACCTGAATCAATAATTTGAATAAATCTGTTCACAGTACTGTTGAGAGTATAAAGGGGCGAGATTCACCAAAGTGTATTAAGGATGAACTTATTTTTAGATGTGTTTAATTTGATGATAAATGTTTTTTTATCAAGAAACAATATAAGCACAAATGGCCCTTATTGACCAAAATCTTTGAGAAATGTATTAAATGTTCCTGTGGAAAGTCTAAACAAATCTGTACATCAGATTTGTGATGTTTTTAAAATGCACAGTTGTTCACAGATATGCTCTTAGATATAATGGATCCCATTGTCCTCATCAACTAAACAAATCCCCAATAATGCAAAATTGAAGGATGTCAGAATCTTCAAGACAACTGCTTAAATGGGTTTTAAGATTTCTTCATAAGTTGAAAGGTTGGTGAAAGGAAACCCAGTGTTCATACATATTTTCTTAACCTTGCATTGTCATAACAATAAATGATTATGAAATATATAATCTGTTGATTGAGATACTGTTTTAAGATAAAGTTTTGTCCTAATATGTATTTTTAATATATTCATGGCTTGCCATCCAGGTGAAATATGGACTGAAGTGACCTTTTTTTATTTAGTATTGTAATGATCAACATCATCTTAGTCTCTCTGATGGGTCAATCACCTCATTTCTACTTTCCAGCTGATTTCAAGGAACTGGATCCAGCTCCTTATAGTGTCAGTATTGATTTGAAATAATAATTATATAAAATTAGAAATGACTCAGGCCTGTCTTTTTACCACAGCCTTGTCACACGAAAGGAATGTCTGTGTGTCATCTTGGGAATGATCAATATTGCAAATGGACCACAACAGCATCTGGCTCTTTCCCTGAGATCAGGCCTGGTAGATGCTCTGCACTGTCTACACTTTGATTATTTATTCTGTGATAAAATCCCCAAAAACCTCAATGGCCATTTTTAATTTTACACTGATGATAAATGTGCAAATAATATACAAAGTATACTGGCAAACATGGCGTAGCCAGCAGATGGAGGCATTTCAGTTATAGAGCAATTCTAGTCCTCTTATATATTGTTTTCCTAATCACTTCACACCACTTTCCACTGACCTGTATTTACGTTCATCATTTATGAGGGAGTGTGTGCACAGTCAATAAAACGGAGATTACACATCAGTCAGCTACACAATGGAAAAATGAAAGGGGCAGTTCTGATCTCTTCTGTGTCTTTGATCTCCACTAGAGCGAGTTCAGCTACAGAAGGTAAAGAGAAATCTCAGCTCCATCTCTGGAGATGATACAGACAACAGGTTCAACCAAAAGAGAATGACTAACACATACCATTCATCCTTCAATGACGTAGACTGTCATTCATTCTAATCCAAAGCTTTTGTTGAGATCAGTATATCATTGGTCATCAAACCTGAACCATAAATCTGCTTCAGCAGATGCAGTCAGGCTTTTCACATAACCTTCCATAAAAAACAACTTTGCAAAATGTGAAGGTACTTTTGACCTTTAAAGGATCACACGTTCTACTACACATATGGAAGAGAACCATAACATTTATTTTCCATAAGATTCCATTCCATGTTTTTTATAATCATTGCTATAATAGTCCCTGAAGAGGTGCAAGATATCTCCTCATGGGTTAAGGATGCTTCTGCAAAAGGTAAGAAATCAGCCCAGAACTACATGGGACGACCATGTCAGTGACCTGAAGATTTTGGCCAACAACCTCCATCCTTATTAAGAGCAATAGGATGGGTTCTGGCTGGGTCTTCTAGCATGACAAAGACCAGAACACACAGCCAGGGCAAGCATTTCAAGATCCTGGCGTGGCCTAGCCAGTCTCCAGACCAGAACCCAATAGAAAATCTTTAGAGGGAGCTGAAACTATGTTGCCCAGCGACAGTCCCAAAACTTTAAAATTCTGGAGAAGAGCTGTATGGAGGAGTGGGCTAAAGACATTATGAACTTCCACAATATCACTATCAATATAAAAAAGCTAAACTGTCATATTTTCCTTATAAAACATGACACATTTCAAGATCTTTATGTTTTACTTTTGATCATTTGATCAATGTCATGAAAATTATAAATCTAATCTCAAATTATTAGTATATTGTGAGTTTGAATAAATTACTAATCAGACAGTATCACCATTATAATAAAAACATAGGCCTGAAATATGGCACTTTAAATACAATAAATATAAAACATATGGTAGCTTACTTCCATGACATTTAAATGAGACACATATATCAGGACTCTGAAATCTTTGATGCATAACTAATTTTTTTAGACTAAGAAGATCTTTGACATTACTGGTCTTTCCATGTTTCTCATTGTGCTATGTTTTCTTTTACTAGATACAAGGATGTCACATCAGGCCTCCTCACAATAAACAGTACCAAGGCATCTCCAAGGCATTTTTGTTCTACCATCCTTTGTGAAGTTGTTGGTGTGGCACAACAGACAACACCACCAATGAGCCACCACACAATGTAGGAGACTGGGGGTTCACTATGCTGTCCTACACCAATAAGAGTCCTTGGGCAAGACTCCTAACACAACTGTGGCTCTGTAATAAGTAAACTTGTAAGTTGCTCTGGATAACATCCATGAATGTAAATATCTGGCTTCTCTTCTGAATCTAACCTAACTGAAGCATGCTTTGCTCTGCCATAAATATTGAACAAAACAACTATTTATGTGGCCTGATGAGAAAACTCCATGTGTCCAACTTGAAACTGCATTTGCAGAATAAATTGGGGTTAAATAATAACATGTCTTGTGCGAGTAACAACAGTGAACAGTAACTGTGTACCTATTGATATGGGTTTCTGGACTGGTGCGTTCAGCAATAATGGTCTAATGTGTTCTGTGTGAACCCTTTTCTATTTTTCTCAGGGACTAAATTGTGTCTTTTTCTACTTCTTCCGTACTTATGCTGCAGCTGGAACCTTAATTTCCCTGAGGGAACCCTCCCAAGGGATCAATAAAGTTCTATCCTATTCTATTCTAATCAGGTGGAGGTATACAATTATACAATGTGTTAAATACTACATCAGTGTTCAAATTTAGCTGTAACTCAATGTGTAACTTTAGGGTGCTATGGGCAGGTTTGTGCAGTGAATATATCTGGTATTTTGTCTACCACAGCTCTTACTAACAGTGCTATTAAAGCCCTTACACTTTGCCTTTCTTGTTGATTTTTCTCTAAACAAACAGACACACATGCTCCTGTGACAGCTCAATGACCTTGAACTTGGATGCCATTTGTTTTGGAGGCTTGCTGTGTTGACTAAAACAGCATTAGCAGGGTTTAACTTCACCTCTGTGGCCAAATGTGACTTATTGTCCCTTGGCTTTTCTCTTCTCGCCTGTATAAGATTTAACAATATACACTCATCCTTCACTCACTGAAAGTCACCTGACTGAACGCATGTAGTATAAATATGTACACTGGTTTAACAAGTGATTAGCAAAGTAGCCTGTTAGAAATGAGACTGAACATGAACATGGTTCTGAAATCTAAACTGGAGTTCCTGGATATGGTGGTTTCACATAATATGATGTTACAAAACAAAGGGAATCATGTTTGGCTGTTATCATGGCTTTTATTATTGGGGGCACCCTCAGTAAATACTGTGTGTATATTAGGACCACAAATCATTAGTAGTGGAAAATATATTTGAGAGACTTTTCCCACCATATTTGTCATAATTGAAGAGTAATATAACACATAAACCATTGCCAGTAAAAATGCCATTATAGTATATATATATATATATATATATATATATATAGATAGATAGATAGATAGATAGATAGATAGATAGATAGATAGATAGATAGATAAGATGCTGTAAATTCAGACTATAAATAAGATCAGATTTTATAGTTTTAATGTTCTCCCCGTGTCCATGTCTCCTCTGCTCCTCTGGCTACTCCGGATTCCTGCCACCTCTCAAAATCACATTGGGTTGTAATGAGTGAGTGAGAGAATGGTTAGTGTTACCCTATGATGGACTGGTGCCCTGTCCAGAAAGTATTCATGCTTGTGCCCTATGCTTCCAGGTAGACTCCAAGCCCACCATGACCCTACCTAGGAAGATGAGATGTGGGATAAAAAGGTGAACAATTCATACTGATCACACTATATTCAATAATAACACACATATTGATCACACTTGTGCTGTCCAGCAAACATCTCACTTTAGCATTTAAAAGAGCAACTCTGACAGCCTTTAAGCACCATCTCCTTGCTCTGCAGTCTTCAGCGTTCTGGAGGAGTGGCCACTGGTCACTAAGACTTAATCAGAAGCAAGTCATTTTAAAGAAAGATTGTTGATACAACATAACATGAGGTAGCTAACTACCTAACTTTCCCATCATTGATTGTGGCTGACAGTAAGACACTACTACCATGGTATTATCATACCAGTTACAGTCCTAGCCCAAAATCACTAGTGTGGTCCTTCAGCATCACTATTATGGCGTTAGGGCACTGTCCCTCTTCCAAAATCAATAGCACTGCATTACCATGTTGGCCACAGGCCTTATCCCACATTGTTACCATGGCATTAGTGCTCTAGCCTCGGCCCTTGTCCAGAATCCGTAAACTATGGGCCTCATCCAAAATCATTAACATACTGTGCTCCTCCAGCATCGCTACCACAGACCTAATCCAGAACCACTAGTGCTGCACTACCTTGCTGGCTAATGGACCCACCAGTTACAAGCCTCACTCAAAATCTTCAGTGTGTCATACACTGGCTACCGAACTCATTGTCATTGTTTTTGAGTTGGGTCCCCTTTTCCCATACATGTCACATCACGTGAATTAAACATACTGTGTGAATAAAATCTGAGATTTACTGGCAAGCAGACATTATTTTCTGTAAAGTAAGACACTATTAAAAAACAAAAATTTGATTCTTTGGTGGTTGGTACCAGTCTGAAACTCTTTTTAGACATTCAATTTCCTGTAAAAACATGGCAAAAACAGTTTATAAATACAGAATTTGGAAAAAGGGAACAGCTGTGTTTATATTCATACCAACACACACGTAATCAGATAGAGATATAATCCGATTTTTTGTAAGAGAAACAGTGTTACAAAGTGGCAACTTTTAGGTGCAACCTGAAAATGTCCTGCACATTTTAGTGCATTCTCTGTTCCCAACACACCTGACTCAACTAATCAGTTCATTTTCAAAGAAACTCTACAGAGAGAGGAGTTGCTTCATGCTGGAGGATGATGGATTCAATCAGTAGCAGCTCCCTCCCCTGTCAGTCCACAGGGCTCCATGTGAAGGGAATAGTAAGAGTACTGTTCTGGGAGTCTGCCTCAGTCTGCAGAAGGGGGCGTGTCCCTGGGCGTGTGATCGTATTGGAGCGTTCAGAAGAGGGCGGTGCTCGAAGAAGCAGCGCATTTAAATGCCTCTGTCTGTTATTGAGGGTGATGTGGACACATCGCTGACTGGATTCTGAAAGGTATGTAGGCAGCATGTAGCTGTAAATAAGAGGTTAGACCCTCCAAAGTATTATTGATAAATAAAGAGTTAAAGCAACAGGAAAAAGTCATACACAGTAAAAAAGAAGAATTCAGTTTAATGCATTTTAATATTATAGGACAGGAGTATTACAGGTTTATATAGATTAGTCAGATAATGTAGTTCCTTAAATGTACTTTATCTAGGAGTTAAGCGACCTACTTTAATATATATTTATATATATATATATATATATATATATATATATATATATATATGTGTGTGTGTGTGTGTGTGTGTGTGTATGTGTGTGTGTAATTGTGGTTATTATTAATCTTGTTATTTTTGATTATTTTAATTATGGTCTTACATAATATAAACATTGATATATATATATATATATAATGTAAGTGGGTCGTGTATTAATTCCACAGCTGTCTACATGGCTCTCAGAAGTGTAGAGCACTTTGCTCTGGAGCTGGATGGTCCGGACGGCGCCGTGTTCTGCAGCGGGGAGGTGGTGAGCGGGAGGGTGGTTGTGGAGCTCGGGCGGGAGGTGAAGGTGTCCGCGCTGGAGGTGTTTGGCCGAGGAGCCGCTACAGCTCACTGGCTGGAGAACCGCAGCGCCGGAGTAAACACAGCCTACAGCGACTACACCTCCAAAATCATCTACTTCCGCCACACACAGCGGCTCATTCCCGGTGAGTTTCACAGTGAACACCTCTAAACCCCGTAACCTCTGGATTCATATTCGGATCTAAACCCCTTAAACTCTGGATTCATATTCAAATCTGATTCTGTCTGTCTGGGACATTACATTTCTTTTGACTCAACTCTAATCCAATGAAAACCTGAATCTCCATTTTTAATTCTGGTTTATTCCCTGTATCTGCTCTGAACTCTGTGTTAATAGTTCTTGGTGAATAGAACAATAGACATTTTCTGAAATTACTGTTATTTACTCTTATTGACATTCATTTCCATTCAAAGTTAGGAACATTATCCCTTCTCCCGTAAAGTCCCAATTTTAAAGATACTTGATGTTCCTTGGACAGCTGTGATGGTCTCTGAGATTTTCTTGAGCACAAATCTGATTTCTGCTAAAATGGAAGCTTTTATGACCTTTTAAAGCTTTTTGGTCATGTGACTGCTGATTTTTAAGAAAATTTGGGAATTCCATTTAATTATGATTAAAATTTAATTATGGCTAAAAACATGGTTCATCATTTTATTTTTTATTTATAAATTGTTGGCTGTTGGTCTTTATATTTAAAATAACAAATAGATATTCAATAATAAAATAGAAATGCTCCAAGATCTTTAATAATAAAATAAAATCTGGTGGTTTGTGTAACAAACAACTTTATTGCTCAGTTGAATCACCTGATTGGATTTTTATCACCTAATACTTTGTATGTCACCAGTCAAATCTGCAAGCCTGTTTATGTGATTATAATAAACCATCCCACAAGCCCAATGATCTCATGTGAATCAAAATGTTCAAGTGACCTGTCTCTGCATCCTCATTCCCCCTGAAACTGCAATGGTGTATCACAGTGTATTTCTCGTTACTGTTCAGGAAGGAGCAGGTAGGCAAGCAGGAAAGCAGTAAACCCTGTGCCTGATAGAGGATGGCGGTGTTTTTAGGTGCACTTATCTTCAGACTGTTCAGACCCCTCTTGATGGTCCACCTGTTGGTCCTTCTGTTGTGTTTATTATAAAGGTCCAAAAGATCTGAGCTTTGACACTCGTCTGGCTGATCATTAATCTTTCGAGGTCAAAAGCAGCAGCAAACAACTCAGTATGCTATTTGGAGCCTGCAGTATGCTGCTTTTTACCCTTTATGAACTGCTACAAATGGAAGAATGTGATTGCTCACAGCCCATTGTTATGTGTGTGGATATATACTCTTCTGTCTTATCTCAGTGCCATGACACGTGAAGGCTGCAGCTTGCAAAACAGATTGTGCTGTTGTAAAATTAACAGCATAGACATGCTTGATAAAGAACCTATCTTGTGAAATTCTGTGTAATGTTGCAAATTTTTATTTGCACACTGATTGTTTGTTAATTGATTTATTACCTTGCTTACTTTCATTCTTATTCATACTTTCATGTTTGACTGGGTCTATATTGAATTAGTCTGGTGTATTCTGTGTCTTTGGTGGGCTGGTTTGAAGAAATACGGCTAACCTAGGAAACATTATTGAGATGGGAATTTTTGTGATAAAGCAACCTGTAAGTTAATAAAATCTGTATAAAACATCACAAAATTAATGTCCCACAGGGGATTCTTGTGAGGTCTGTTGCTGTGGTAATGTGGAGAAGAATATTTACCTTTTTCTGCCTGTGTCATAGCAATTTACACTCATCATCAAGAAAATAATTGCAGCCAGAATAAATCAACCAATTGCAATGCACAACTGCAATAGTGTCATGCCAGCCTCTCATGGTGCCGCTCTTGTCTGGGTAGAGATGAGCAACAAATCTGTGTGTTGAGGCACCCTGAACAGCACCAAGATCACTGGTTAGTTGTTAGGTGTCACACATCCAGAAGGCAAGGCGTCATGATGTGTGGTTCAATTTCATATAATTGTGAGATCACCTTTGGTCTTCATTACAGTTCATTTTGACAGCCCAACATTACATTATGAGGTCCTGCAACCAGTGGTCCTACCTTTGAACGTACACTTTGCTATCAATTCTCCCCCCTACCACAAAGTCTGCAGAAACTGAGTGAGAATATTTAAACAGCATAGGATGCATTATCACAGGGCCTCATTAGGAATCTCTGATCTCAGCTCTACGTTGATATATAGAGTCAAACCCGATGTCATACTGAAAGACATGCTGTCTGTATTTGTAGCTCAATAATTATTGCCCATATCAGTCTAAATGTTTAAACATTAATTGCCACTAGTAACCTTCCTTCCAAATAGCTTTGCAATCTGACAATCTGACAGGAATATGTGCCATGCTAAAAAAGAAAATACTAAAAAGTTCACCCATACAAAAGTCAGCAATACAATTTAATTGGTTTAAACAAATACCTGTAAAATCAATCGGGCATATGAAATGCTGATTGATAAAATACTACATTAAAATATTCCATATTTATATATTCTATATTATTTTTAGTACATATGTACTTGCTAATGAATGTATTTGCTCCTTTTTCCATACTAACACTTTTTAGTTCTATAATTACAGAGTGTTGTCCAGAGTGTGCAGAGTGTGTTCTCTGCATACTTTAACTCCTTTTCCCCTGTTCTTCAGCAGTCAGGACCTCTCAAGACCACCACAGATGCATTATTTGAGTAGTGGGGCATTGTTCAGTGACACTGACAGTGTTGGTGTGTGTTGCACAGTGCTGCTCTAGTGATTAAAAACTGTTCACTCACCGTTCACTCTATCAGACACTTCTACCTAGTTGCTCCACCTTGTAGATGTAAAGTCAGCGGTGCTGCCCACAGGACACTATTGTTTGGATATTACTGGTTGGTGGACTTTTCTCAGTCCAGGGCTGACAATGAGGGGTTTAAACACTCCAGCAGCACTGCAGTGTCTGACCCACTTATACCAGTACAACACACACTTCATACCACTTCCAGATCAGTATCACTGCTGTGCTGAGAATGACTCACCACCCACAGAATACCTGCTATGTAGTGGTCTTCTGAGGTCCTGATAAAGTATAAAGAGCAAGTTATGGACTACAGTGTAAAATGGTAAGTTGAGTTGATAAAACAGACAATGAGTGTATAAACAAGTAAGTGTTATGGCTGATCAGTGTATTTTGATAAGTTCTATTAAGCAGACATGTCTCACGTGAATTGTTTAATACTTAAGTACAGTCCTACACAAGGACTTTTGTACTTTTACTAAAGTATAAGTAGACCACTACTTTATCCAGAGTGCATCTACTTTCACTCAGCAATATAAAATGAAATGGTGTGATGACTCCAAATGTTCACATCCCACCTTTTAATGATCGAAGGATTCACATCATTTCTGTCCAATGAAAACCACGTATCTCCATTTTTATCCAATTTTAGTTTTCTCTATAATGTGAATCAGACAGTTGTTCTTTATATTGTATCATACTTTCATGGTGAATGGACCAATAGAAATGCTTTACAATTATTTGAATTTTACATTCTCTTCCATTCAAAGTTAAGAACATGTTGCCTTTTCCTCTGAAGTCTCCATTTTGGAGACATGTTTCTCATTGGACAACGTCAATATCATTGCCAGTCTACATCCATTTTCATGGCATTGTTTTCTCCGTTATGACTGTGTATTGAGTGACACTATGAATATGAATCCTAAGGAACTATTCATCCAGTGGAGAGTTCAGTATCTGTGTGTGGACTCAGGCTGGTGATGAGCCTTTCTGTAGTTGGGGTCGATGAACACTAGAGTGCGCCAGAGTTACAGGGAAAGTCCACCCTGTCTCAACTTCTGTCCCGTTCACGGACCAAGAAAAGCCCCTAACATTCCACAAAGTGGCGCTATGATATTTAACGTCTTCCTCCTTTTGTTTTGCTGCTTTCTGCTTGTTTGTTCTGCAGTTTCTTCTCCGAATACTTGGTCAATCTGGCTTTGGGCAAACTATCATCGTCTGCACGTGACAGTTTTAACATTTATTAAACTTTATATTATACACGTTCCCACGTGTCGCACTTTTCAGAAAGTGAACGGGGTGTTTTTGATGAGTGTTTCAGTCGTTGGACAAAACGTTTTGGAGGCTAGACGCGCCTAAAAAGGCTGAAGCGCTCGGGGCACAGTTTTGTTAGGACCCGCTGGGGTTCTCGGTGGCTGTGCGCATGCTCAGTCATCTTGTTTTCGACTAAGAACCTGGAGCCATCAATCATGACACGGCGCCCCGCCCACCCCCACAGGGCCCCGCCCACCCCCACACTCAGCGGCGCCGCTGATTAGCTCGCTGCTCTTGTTGTCTGTGTGCTTACATAATTCGCGAACAGGCCCCGCCCCTTATGTGCACAGTTAAAGGTAGTTAGAGCCATGAAGAGTTTTAGTTTTGTTATGAACCCGAGGCGCCTCGGACCACTCCCAAAGCACTCCTCCATCTCACACACACGACCTTAAACCTTCGCCTGCGAATCTGCAAGCAGCCGCGATGATTTTTGACAAGCTCAGAAAGTTTTCCATCGTGTTCGACTCGCCCGAGCTCGACTGCCCCCCGGTGTTCAGCAGCGGGGACGTGGTGTCCGGCAGAGTGGTGCTCGAGCTGACTGCAGAGAGCAGCGTGCAGTCGCTCAAACTACACGCTGAAGGCTTTGCAAAAGTCCACTGGACCGAGTCTCGCAGTGCTGGTTCCAGCACAGCTTACACCCAGAACTACAGCGACGAAGTGGAGTACCTGAACCGGAGAGAGGTGCTCCTGCAAGCAGGTCAGTCATTCAGGCTGAAGGAGCATCGCTGAGGGTGTAGGGGCTTTGATGACCAGGGGAACAGTTTCTTAGACACCTTCACTTTGAGTAGGGCTCGGGCGGTAGAGCTGATATAGAAGCCCAGCAGGATCACAGACACATGCTCTTTATCTGCACTAAGAATGCAGACTTGTTTTGTCCAGGCCTTGTGATTCAGACTGAGCATCAGCAGTGATGCCAGTTGTTTTTGACCACTCTTCTGTTTCTGCACACGTACACTGCTTTCTGGATGTATTTGAGGTTTTAAACTGTGCTGATCTGTTTCCCACAGATAATGGGGAACTGACCACCCTTCCTGCTGGGAGACACGAGTACCCCTTCAGTTTCCAGCTGCCCGAGGAGTAAGTTTGCCTTTATTCTGATTAGTCTTGCCTCAACGTTTCCAGATTGTGTGCTTATCTCTAAATAACCATCTGTTTACTGCTGCAGGACACTGGTCACTTCCTTTGAAGGCAAGCATGGCAGCATTCGCTACTGGGTCAAGGTGAAGCTGCATCGGCCCTGGTGCACAGTGAAGAAGATCAAGAAGGAGTTTACGGTCATTGAGCCCATTGACATCAACACGCCGTCCCTACTTGTAAGCTTGACTTAACATTTTGACTTTCTTATCCTGCAAGCTTTTATGTGAAGCTGGTTTTGAAGAGCAGCATGCTGAACTTTAATCTATTATGCAGGCACCTCAGGCTGGAACTAAAGAGAAGATGGCTCGTGCCTGGTACCGAAACTTTGGGCAGGTTTCCATCACTGCAAAGATCGATCGCAAAGGCTATACACCAGGTGAGGGCAAACGTCTCAAACATATTTGGAGAGCTCAAAAGCTTTAAAATGAATGAATGGCCTTAAAATTACGAATGCATTAATGTATTGTTCTCGCTCCTTAGGTGAAGTGATCCCAGTCTTTGCTGAGTTTGATAACGCGACGTCGCGATCAGTGGTGCCTAAGGCTTACATCACTCAGACGCAGACATTTATTGCAAGGGGCACAATGAAGCAAAAGCACTCTGTCGTTGCCACACTGTGTGGAGATGTCGTGGGAGCGCGATGCAGAGAGACCTGGCATGGCAGAGCTATCAAAATCCCTCCTGTAGGCCCATCTATTCTCCAGTGTCGCATCATCAAAGTGGAGTACATGCTCAGGGTGAGTTTTTCTGTTTTTGCATCTACAACCACTCTCTGACAACTTTGAAGTGTGTTTCCCAACTCCAGTTCAGATTTTCATTGTTTCTTTATTTGTTAATTTGTCAGGTTTGTGTGGATGTTCCTGGTACCTCTAAGCTTTTTCTGGAGCTTCCGCTGGTCATGGGGACAATCCCTCTCCATCCTTTCGGCAGCCGCACCTCTAGCGTCAGCAGCCAGTACAGTCTGAACCTGGATTGGCTCCGCATGGCCATCCCTGAGCAGCCTGAGCGTGAGTATCTCCGCCATGGTCCCGCATACTCAAGCTCAGCTGTGCAGCAGTCTTTGTTTGAAGTATGTAACACCTTTTGTTGTTGTCTTTTCCACAGCTCCTCCTGAATACAGCTCAGTTGTGACTGAGGAGGAGGCCGTGCAGAATTCTGCAACCCGGCAGGAGGAGGACCTCAGTGGGGTGCTGGAGAGGCCTTTCATGGCCTATGTGCAGGAATTCAGATTCAGGCCACCTCCTGTGTACAGTGAGGTAAGCAACCACATCACACACTAATGTTGTGGAATCTACTGGCATTCCAGAGCTGTAGACAGTTCACTTCAATAATCTGTAATTAACAATGTTGAAAATTGACCTTTGTAAATGTGGCTGAGATGGTGAACTATGCATTAGATTTTTTACTAAAAACATCTTTTGCTTTCTTTGCCAGGTGGACCCGAACCCTCAGCCCTTCAACATGAGACCCCGCTGCATGACATGTTGAACACCATTTCATCTGAGCATCATGCAGTGATGTCCTAATTGAAACAAAGCATAGATTTGCTTTCTTCCTGGATGCCCTGGATCTCTGAGACTGGCACTCATCCTTTGGGAGCTGCCTCATCACCCAAGGATCTGCAGTGCCAACCGAGAGGAGGTGGCCGAGAAGGAGGAAGTGATTGATTGGACAGAGTGGCCACATGGCATCCTTTCACATCCTTTCAAGAGAAGGAAAAGGTGCAAGTTGGGAGGAGTTTTGCGGTCACAAATCTGTCCTGAGCAGACTGGTCAGTGCCCACTAAAGATTGTCAACGAATCTTGAAATTGGTGGAATTGATTGGTGAACTGTTCATGTTCTGAAGGAGGGTAAACAAAGAAACCTTTCAGAAATGGTGCCTGTTTTGGGTTCCTGTACTATATTTAAAGTGAACGTTTTGGTTTATTCTGTAACAGCCACCTGCTAGTTGGTGCAGAAATGTTTGAGCTGTCAACCCGTCAGATGGCCAAAATGCTTCCAAAGTGCATTGCTTTCCCCATTACTGTTCTACCATCAAAGAAATGTTATGAACTCCAATGTAGACTTGAGCTGTATGCAGGTGAGATAATGTGCAGGCTCAGACCTGCTGTGATATGCACGGGTAACAATGGGCATAAAAGCATAAGAGCTTTGTGCCAACAAGATTTATCAAATATTGCATGAGAATTGTGGAGACAGAACCTTCTTTTTTCTGGGTTTTGTTTCCTGAATGGAAAAGGTCACCCATGTCCTTTTGAAGTTTGTTAGAAACTTCTCAGGCTTGAGACATTGTGCTGATGGCATGTAGCTCTCAATCAGTGCTTCAGCGTCTTAATGTTTGAGGAATCGGAACACAAGGCTACATATACCAATGTTACTGGGAATGATTGTTCTGCTGATTGGTTGTTGTGTTTTTGCCAGTGGTTTTAGGAAATATGATTATTACAACAGTACAAAGCTGCGGCAGGCACAAACGATTAGCTCTAGAAATGTGAGGAGGATGATGAGCCATGTTTGTTCAAGGTGCCTTTTTTGTTTTGTTGTTTCAACAGCAATCAATATTAGTACAGGGATTATGCGCAATGTTGCATTAAGCTTTGAACTTCTTATGCCACTCTGAAGTGTACTTAACATTCCAAAAAATGGGTAGGATTTTCCTAATTTCCAAATAACTTCAGGTTGGAACACACTGAATGTAAAGTTCATGGCACTCATTTTAAACATGAATGTATCTTTAGCCTTTTTTTCATGTGAAATATATTTTGGTAATCTTTTTATAATAAACAAATAAAAGGGAAAAAGCAGAATCCTGGTTGTTATTACCTTACCTGAATACATCTGATCCTGAAAGGGGGGGCATTTTCAGTAATGAAACATGACCATAAGGTGGATTTGTGGGCTACTTACCACTACTTTGTTATGGCTTGGAAGTCTGCTGTGAAGTCCAGGGAGCTCCTGGGTTTACTCTTGCTGTCAGCGTGACTGTGGCTGACCGCTTACAACCAATTCCAAAGAACATAGACTTTTTTTCGTTCTGGCTGTGTGTTTTTGGAAGTATGATTTTATACCAAAAGCCGTTGACGTAACTCTTAATAATTGAAGGCTCTTCGAAACATGCACAGTAAAGTGTCACAGTTTTGTGGCACATCTAAATCTGTCTCACTCATGGAAGATAAAGGCAAACCTTTAAATGACATGTACACAATATAATGTGATGGAACTCTGTGGATTCATTGGATTGTCCACCTGAAGTACCGGATGCTGGTTCTATGAGCTGATGAACAGAATAATTGAACTTCATCATAATGAACAAAGTTTCACTAGTTTCACTGACGTGGACTCAAGACGGAGCCCTTCCAGTTTTGGGATGGGCAGTAATCACAACAGATCTATTTCGTCTAATCACAGGATCAATAATGATACTTTAAAAAAGGGGTTCACATTGAATAAAAGGCTTAAATGTTCCTACCACAAATCTCTTAAAGCTTACATACTGGCATTAAGGTGTTTGGTTTGTATTGTATGTGGAAAATCTGCTTAAACATCCAAGATGCCATTATTTCTTATTCTATAGGTGGCACTGAGGTGACTGATCTCACTAGCTCAGATCTGTTGGAGCACAGTGGATTTCAGTGGCTGACGACTGGAAACTGTAGCATTCCCATTTGGTCATGAACAGTGTTTACAGCCTTTACATATCTTAACGGCTGTGTTTCACAATTTAGATTAGCCTCACAGGGTTATCTTGGTCGTTGAATTGCACTTTAACAAATAACGAAAATGAAAGGAAAACAGAGAGGGGAACTTTTTGTTCCCCTGTGATGATTCATTTATCATGAAGTGGTTTGGTATAAGAGTGCCAAACTGTTGCAACACAGGTGTTTGGAAGACTGGGATTGTTTTGTCGTTACTGAAGGTGATTTGTACATCAGTGGAAAGGTCTGCACTTTGTCAGATGTTGTAAGTGCTTTTCGAAGTGAAAATGAGATTTGTCAGTTTACTTACAGGAAATATACAACAAAAAGATTTACCTCTTTTTTTTTAATCAAAAATGTAGTATAAGGACAAAAGCATTGGCACTGAAAACATGTAGAATGGAGGTGTGCTTTAGCTATTTGAAGCACCTTTGTTTTTAAGAGTGAAAAACACCTACTTGCCTACTGATCTAGTTTCAGTATGTGCACTAACAAGGCGGTGTGTGTATACACCATACTGAAGGAAGTGGTTCGTGTTGTTCTAACAATTTAAATGTGGTACCACATGGGACGCTTCAATGCAAAACAGGACAAACTACTCTTTCTTCTTCTCCAGACTGAAAAAAAAGACAGGATACACAAACATCATTTAGTCAAGGCCAGTCTTCAGAGGCAGACTTCACGCAGGCCATTTCCTCTAAAATAATAATGACCTGCATCTTTGAATCCACAGGTGGACCGAAATAAACAGTGATACGACATACTAGACATACTACATATTTAAATGTGTATGTTTCATTGCTCATTCAGGTTGTATTTATCTGGTTACATGTAAAGGTATCCAAAACTACTAATTCAGCAATGCATATAGAGAGCATTACGTCTGTTTACAGCAAGGCTAATGTAACTCAAAGGGCTCATTTTGAGGTATTTGTGCAGGCTGAAGCAGGAGGTGACTGGGAACATGCTCAGAACAGGCTCTGTAATAATCTGTAAACAGCCATGATCTGCCACAAACCTGCAGGTCTGTTCTGCCTGGCTTGTTTTCAGACGTCTCTTTGCAGACTTGCATACGGGTCAAGCACAAACACATCTATGTGACATTATTTTGGTTACTTATACCAATCTATGCAATTCTATAAAATATATTTAAAATTCGTTTGTAGAACAGGGGCTGCTTTTTTAAACAATACATGACCATACTAAAGTGTACACTCTCACTTTCACATTTACATTTATAGTTTATTTTTAAGTGAGTAGGCCCCTTCACTTTCACTTAAGAACAGTTTCTTTATTAGTTTCTTTTTTCAAATCCCTGAATACAGTGTCGTATAGTACACTGCAGTATAGTTCCAGGGCTGGGGTTATGATAAAATTCATCATTATTGTGATGAGTCATGGGATAGCAGTATGTAAAATCATTATGCAGTGACGTTACCTCAGGGGGTGGCTTGGGAACACCCACACCTGTATAAGTTGTGAGGCGTTATCTTGTAAGTGAGATTGAGCACTGGCCAGGGCACTCATGGCAAGGTTACATGAATTATTGGAGTTCAAGCAATGCATAACATAATGGGTGCCAGATGTGTACCAGGAATATGTCATAGAATGCATTACCACCCATGGGTGTTTACTGATCTTGACCAGCAGCGTCTGTTTAGAATTGAGGAAGAATTGTGAACAGACAAGCGACTCTAACTCTGACCAGTGTCTGTTACATTTCTTTTTGGTTTGGTTTAAATGTTTTATTTAGGACAATGGTAAACACATACAGCAATTCACATACATAATACAAAATATAGTAAGTAAATAATAAGGAAATATACCTTATACAATATAATATTATACCACTGCCCATTTTAACCAAATATCTACAAAACAAACAAACAAACAAACAAACAAAAACAACCAAACAGAAACAGATAAGGGATAAATAAAAATAACTAAATAAGTAAATAAAGGGGGTGCTAAATAGCAGTAAGTAAAGTGTGCAAAATAAATAAATAATTTATAAAAAGGGGTAAAAACAGTCAGTCATCAGGAATTATGCAGTATTTTTTCTACTGCTGTTGAAATGGGGGTAGCCTTCTTGGGGTCAGTGGGGTTCTCCTGACAGTTAATGTTTCCTACTTGGACCTTGGAAATTCCAACATTTGAGTTCAAATGTCATGCAGCACTGACAGTACACTATGGTATATTATAGCATGGGACTACGGTAAAGTTTGTGGAGCACATAAAGCACAGATTTTACAGATGTAACGCTGGAATTTCAGGGTCCATTGACGCATGTGCTTCAAAATGCAGAAGTCTGCATTAAAATCAAGACTTTTTTTTCTGTACTGAAATGCATTTCCTGAGCAAAACACATTAGGGAGGGTTTCTGAAATAGCTGAGATATTTTGCACAATAATAAGTGGGTGTGGGGTGACGATGAGATGAAGCATGATATGATTGGTTAATATTATTTTGACTACTGGCTTGTGCAGCGTGACATAACCGTAAACCAGAATTTATCTTTACTTATTTTTTAATATATATAAATAAAGTTTGACTTTAAGTCACCAAACATAAATGTCTGCAAATTCAAAAGTTACTGTACCCTGTGCAAACATAATGACCACCGTTTCCCTTGAAAGCAAGGTTTCCTTGTATACTGTGCATATAGGTGTAGGCTATTAACTGCAGTACTGGGGAAGGATTAGCTTGCAGCATGTTCAGCCTCAGTAACAGAATTCATGGAAACCAAGAGAGCAACAAGAGGCTCCAATAACAGCTAAGGCATGTCCTTGAACTCCCTGCACCACCCTCAGCAAAAAAGAACAGCCTGGAATGTCTTCATTTGGTTAATACCAATGTGATGTCTGATGCTAAACCTGTTTTGATCGGAGTCACTGGCTGAACTGAAGGCCTTTTAGGTCACAGTGTTTCATTGCCTTTTCCAAATGCTTGTCTGCTTTGTTCTCCAAGGACAGCTGTCCTCTTTGTTCTCCCCTACACAAAATCTGATCTGAAGACCTCACTCATTGCCAAATGGATTGTGTCAGACATTTACCACAGATGTGCTACAGGCAGGCATTAGAACCACTCCAAAGCACGCCAAGCGAAATTTCACATTTTTCAGTTCTATATGGAAGAATTTAATAGCCTTCTGAATGAATTCAATGCTGAGACATTTAGCTGTGAAGTGTCTGAAATAGGCCATGATATTCACACATTGTCTGAATCAAAGGAACTGTTTCCTATTTTTACAGTCATTACCATTTTTACTAGTCATTTCTGAATTTTCTAGCCATCTGTTACTGAGTGAAAATACTAATGGATAATACCAAATGCTCATATTTAGCAGTTAGCTGTTGTTACTCTAGCAGCATCGGGATGCATTGTTGCCTATATGATGGGATGTTTGCATTGTCTTTAGAAGAATTGTAGCTATTGGCTTCTGCTTAAGAGTTGCATCAAACTTGTTAAAACAGCAGCTTTATAAAATCGGCCCTGTTTTCCAAAATACATCTTAGTTGTAAGATAGTCTTAACTGATAAAAAAGGACCATTTAATCATCTTTTTTGCCTGCTTTGAGGAAAGCCCTAGTGTTTTCAGCACACATCATGTTTTACAGGTTAATTTGACTTGAAATAAAAAGCTCTGGAGTAGCATGTTTACAGTGTTACTACATAAATGTACAACTCACTCCCCCAAAACATACACTACATGAAAACTAAAGTGCAGAGATGAATTTCTTTGTTCACAAACCCTAATGAATATCCACATATCTAGCCTGGAGCAGTTTAGTGTGCACATTCATGTTGAAAGGGCTGTTTGAGACAGGACAGCCAGTCACAAGTTATTTATATGCACCAGTCTTAAAGCACAGTGACAGAACCTGTTTTATTCTAAATGACAAAAAAATAAAACATTTTATCAAGATAAACATTGACCTAAAATATTTTTTTAAGTTTTTGTTTTTAACTGTGTAAATAAAATCGCTAAATGAATGCATGATAAATGAAAACAGCCTAAAGGTTTTATAAGCTCAGCCACTCTGAAAGATGTGATTTTAGCTATTGTTTGTTAACTGATTTTATTTATCTTTTTTCATTCATTTAATGATTTATTTCATTTTTATTTGCTTAGTTTTACTGGGATAGTTTTTATTTATTTATTACCTTATGACATTTTTTAGTACATTCATGATTTTCCTTTAATATATTCCTGAGTTTAAATAAAGGTTGATTGATTGATTGATTGATTGATTGATTGATTGATTGATCAATACATTTTAAAGCTAATAGGTTGTAGCTTTTTAAGCTTTTTGTAGCTTATTAAGCTAAATGCTAAAATACATTCTCAGATTCACAGATTTGTCCAAACAAGAAGCTACAAAAAATATGATTAGAAAACCACACAGAAAACAGTACCTAGGCATTCAGAAAAGGCCAAATAAATTATAGAAATGAAAAACATTGCTTCTATTAAACTACTGCCTACTCCCACCCAACAAAGATTCCAGAACGTTTTACCTTCTGTAAATAATATCAGGTTCTTTTCAATTCTGTGCAAATCAGTGTGTCTAAACATTGTCATATGTTGTGTTTTTTCTTAAGTACTGAGCTGCTCCATGAGTCATTTCATTTTCCTGGAGATACTTCAGGTTGTTCAAGTTCATGGCAAATGTTCAAGCCTGCAAATGTTCAAGCCTACTGCAGACAAGGCAAAAAATTAGGTACAAACTGGTCAGACATGGAGGCCATTTTCAAGGGCATGTACAGGCTAGTGCAGGGGTGTCAAATTGGGTCAGAAATGGGTTGGTGTGGCTGCAGGTTGTCATTCCAGCCAAACCAAAGTTCATGTGATCAGCTGTTTGAAGATTTGCTGATTGATTTAGTGAGTGGAATCAGGCGTTGTTTAGATTGAGTTTTTGACCTGGTTTGAGACCACTGGGATAGTTCTTACAAGTGCACACACACTATAGTGCTGACCCATCTGCATTGAGTCATAATATAGCATAGCCTATAGTCTATGTATGTGTTTTGAGTTGGGAGCTTGGAAGTAACACCTAGGAGGCAAGATCATTCATCGGCTCCAAGTTGATGATAATGACCAGTCTATCCCAAAGTAGATTTTCAAAGGTTCCTCCCACCTTCAAAATATGTCATCAGGTGTGGGTTTGTCCCAGTCTGGCAAACTGTTTCTTTAAATGTGTACAATGTATGCATAAGCCCTGCCCACCCACTCACTCTCACAGCACATGGTTGCTTATTTTGCTTGTCTTGGCAGCTCGCCAGGTGAAATCTAAATATTATGTCAAAAGTGTGAAGGGCCTGTAGAGGAATGTGTTTACCTCAGAGAAGTGGGAGATTAGTGCAAAGCACTCAACAGCGCTGGGCTGGTTGGAGATAGAGTTGCACAATTGCTCTAGCAGCAAATGGAAGGACAGAATGTACCTCAAAGAATGAAAAAAATATGTTTTCAGTCCTTTCAAGACTCCCGCCCATACTTGCCCTCTAGGAAACTCTGCTTTTCCAGATGTTGTCAGCATTGTGAATGAAGCCTCAGGTTAATTTAGCTAGCAAAAGAAAGCTTTACACATATAAGTGGGTGAGTTGGGATTTGTCTTTTTGGGGGGTTGTTTTTTTTAAAATTTATTTTAAGCTGTAATCTGGATATTATGTAATGTTTCTAGTAAACCAAAACCATTCAACTCCTGGAGGATGCAAAAGCTCAGCACTGATTCCTTTGCAGTGGCCTATTGAATAAGATGAGACTGTTAGCAAACTCTGAAGAACTGCAGTGCTGATGTCTCAACCAAGGCAAACACATTTGTGTCATCAGTTTTGGTTCTGCATAAATTTGTCACAAGATGATCACTGTTCCAAATTTCTCTAACATTTGCTACTTTATGCAGAAAGAATAAGGATTTTTTGTGGTAGTTTGTTCTACCACTTATTTTCCAGAACAGAAAAAGTCTAGAAACCTTTCTTTAATGAGTTTTGAATCTTGGTGGGTAAACCCAATCTGTACTGAAGGCTCGAATGGTCAGTTTCAGGAAAGCCTTTATATCCTTGAGATTACATCTCATATCTGCTGTTTACATCTGCTCAGCCAACATCAAGAGTATTAGATGAGAGTTGTCCCCCTTTGCTGCAGTAAGAGCTTCATCTCCTAGATTTTGGAACATTGCTATAAGGTTTTCAATCCAATCAGACATTAGCTCGTAACTGAGTTCAGGTACTGATGTTGGATGATTACCTCATGTTTTTCTGATTCATTCTTTCCAGTTGAGTGAACGCTGTGCGTGTATGGCTACCGCTGCTCTCCGGTGTTTGTTGTTTATTTGTTTTGTTTGTCATTGTTTTGTATTTTGTAAAGCGTCCTTGAGTGCCCAGAAATAAATACAATAAATATAATTTAATAACAAAAAATTATTATTATTATTATAATTATAATAATAATAATAATAATAATAATAATAATAATAATAATAATAATTGTAATTATTATTATTATTATTATTATTGAGAACAAACTCCACTCATCTCACATCTCAAAACATCTGAAAGGTACTGGATAGAATTTCATAATTTCTGGAAATGCAGTTTCACATACCAATGCTGGGGGCACTGGTAAAAGAGTAAAGGGGTTCTTTGGTTTGTAATGAATGAGGAACACCCTTTAGCTATCTAGAACTGTTTTTAAAATGTAACATATATGAAGAACCATCTTCCAAATGTTCCTTTGAGGTATCATATAACCCTTAAGCTAAATGTGAAAAATGTGTAGCCTTGTTCATTAATTAGAAGGACTGTCTTGATATTGGACATATTGTTCATGGTTCATGTTCATGTAATGATGCACACATTTGAGTCGAGTAAATTCAGTGCATTATTTCTCTGTGGGATTATTCATGTCCATTTATGTCATTATGATATTTATAACATTCTAAATTTCCCATCTCAAATCAATAACCTTCCCCAGATTGTTTTTGCTTCCAATTTGTGCTACATATTGCATAACTGGTTCAGTGAGAAAGACAACAAAATGGCAATAAAAAAGACAGAGGGGGCTGGGAATGTTTCCCTCCTTCTCTTTTATTATTTCATGATGCCCTCAGGGGATCAAACGCTCTATGACCTTCTGACGTCAGACTGTATGTACAAGTAAACAAAGATAAACAGAGAGATGCAGCAGATGTAAACAATCATGTAGCAACAGTCAATAAGATTAGGAATGTTGACGAGAGCACAGGAGAAGTTTGAAAGGGAGCTCAATGGGAAGGAGAAAGAGTAAGACCAGAACCCTGGACATTCTTCCACAGTGCACCACAGCAGGAGTGTTGATTGATGTCTTTATTAGGTTGTTAATAAAAAGGTAGCATGACTGTTAGCCACTGTTGGTCAGACATGCCAGGGTGCTTAACACTTTGAAAAGAATTTGCACTTTCTGCATTTTGTCCAAACATATCTTTGTTCATAAAGGCCAAAACGTTTCTTTAGATGTTTAGATGTTCCTTCAAAAACTGACATTTAAAGTTGAGAATGCAGGAGACGCTGTCTTCTGATGACTTTTCCGTGAGGCTCATACGGTGTAGACGTGTTAGTAAATAGGTGGGTAGGTACATTTTATTGTTATATAAGCAATACAGTTCTGCTTCACAAAACAATATTGTTTTAATATTGAACAGCGTGTAGGCATGGGATTATTATGACCAATTACATCGCCTAATGTTTTGGCTGTTGCCTGTAACCCTGATGATTGGGAATCTGTTCCTTATGTCTGAAGGGCATAATCTTATGATGATGTCCTCTTTGTCTTCAACTCTATCAATAAACAGTGATAATGGAATTGTAATATAATACTCAAGGTTTGTGCTATAATGTGAGATATTGGCACTGGTGTTACAATAATTACAGACTGTAGTCCATCTGTTTCTCTGATCTTCAATGGACAGTTCCAACATAGAGCAGGTATTATTTGGAGCATGTAGGAGTGTCTAATAGAGCGGACAGTGAGTGGACACAGTGTTTAAACACTCCAGCAGCACGTCTGAGTGTGATCAACTCATACCAGCACAACACACACTAAAATGGACAATAGAATATATAAACAAGGAGGTGGTCATGTAATATATACTGTATAACACATACATAATATATTACATATAATATTGCTTCTTATTTGACTTTATTTGAGATAAGACTTTATAACACAAAATTTAACAGACAGATATTTTGACCAGTGTTTTTTGGTCCTGTGCTCAGCTGGCATGTCTGATCCTTCAGAAAGGTCTGGAAGGGTGTGTATGTGTGTGTGCATTGCGTGTATGTGGGTCAGTCAGTGCAGCGCATGCAACAGCCAAGCCTGTGACCTTTTTGTTATCAGCTGACAGACTTCTGATGGCAGGAGCTAGACATAGCTTCAGCCTTTAGTCGCTAATTAGTATGTTATGGACAAAACAGCATATTTCAAACATTTCAAGCATTTGCAAAAAAGCTGAATGAAAATGTGACCTAGCCCACATGGCACAGCCCACTCTGCTCTGACATGCTTTAACTGACTCGCTTCAGTTGTGTTAAAAACACTTTAGGAAGTGAGGCCAAATGAGCACTACACTGAGGCCTACATGTTTGTACTTGGAGCAAATTAGGGCCATTGTTTTGTACATGCAGGGTCTCGTTTATCTTAACTAAAACGCTGAAATATCTCACAGTCTTAACCATCAAAAACAGAAAAGCAGTGCACTCCTGCCTGTACTCTTCATCTCAAGCAGCTGTATTCCATCCAGGCTGTAAACAGAATTTACGGGCCTGCCTGGACCCCTGCTTATGTAGGTCAAAGTGGAATGACCACAACATGTTCACACCAGAGCAGGTTAAGCGCAAACAAGCTAGAGCATTTAATGTCATGTCCCAAACCAATGGAGAAACTGATGGTGGTAGATGGGAAACAGCACAGTTACCTCTGGGCTTCAAGACTAGAAATTATAGTCACAAATTCAAAAATTCTAATTAAAAACACAATTTCTGAAGCAGTGAGCTGGGAAAATATAGAACATGTATAGCAGATGGTACATAATTTCATGCTTAGCTTGAGAACCCCTGTTGATTAGAATAAAATATTTGGGTTCTTTTCCATCAGGACATGGCTTCTGAAAGGGACAGCTTTTCATAAAGCTTTGGGCCAACCGCTTTGTTAGCTTTTCTCGGAAAACAGAAGGTTTGATTGACCCATTGTCCACATAAAGCTGCTTCTTACGGTCCACTCCTTAACCACACTCAAAGAAATGATGTGGTTAAAATTGGATATGCGATGAATGACACTGGAGAATAGAACATTGGTCCATTTGTTTTCAATGAATGGTCATGAGAAGATGAGGAGGAACTGTGGGGCAGTACACAGCGAGAACTTGGCCAGTGGTATGGTGAAAAGTACTGAGGGTGAGTACTGAGTACAAAGCATCTCAGCAGAACACTGATTTAAAGCCAGATTTCTCATCTGTATTTGCCAATTATGGTGAGAAAAACTGATAAGCTCTCAGACAACTCATGAAGAAAGCAGAGTCCTTGACACTCACTTTCCCATAATTTCTTAATGCAAGTTCTTCTGAATCTACTTTCCGAGAGTTGAAAAAACACATCCTAACTATGAATCTGCAGACAAAGCAAAGTGGTCATTGTCCGAAATTTACAGTCAGGTTTGAGTGAATCATGAGATCACTTCACAATATGCTGACAGCCTGACTGTGGTCACTTTTGATGACTAGCTCAAAGTACAGATCTGAGTCATGTGTGAAAACATCTGTGCAGGCAGTGTGTTTGATACATGGTCTAATTTTACATTAAAAGAGAAGATCCTTAGAAATAAATGTTCCTAAATGACTCCTAACTTTTAAATATGGTTTATGACAAGCTTATTCATTTCCATAGGGTCTTTATTCCATAGGGTTCATTGAACTTTCATGTCTTCTCATATACAAACAATTTATTTAATTTCCATTAAAAGTTCTATTAAATATTTGAAATGAAAATGAAATGAAAATGAAATGAAATGAATAGGTAGGCTTTCAACTTTAATTTTTTGTTTTATTTTTTATTTTTTGCGTTTAACACTTTAAACTACAGCCATTGTACACACTAAGAACTATTTGTACTTTAAAAAGAGTATTACGCTTGTCACAGGGGCTGTACCTTATTAAGCTGTAATAAAGTATCTCTCTGTGAAAATCCTTTTCTGTAGCCATGTTTTTGGTTCCAGTTAAGGTTCTATTATGCACCAAAAGTAAAATATTGTATCTTTGAGGGTACATTTATGAAAGATGTACATCAGAGTACAAAATTATTGAAACATTGAACACAAAATCTTTTCACTTTTGAGATGCACAAGTGTGTTTTGGGTCATTATTTATCTGTACTCTGCTTTGTGACAGCATCAGTTGTAAAAAAGAGCTATACCAATAAATCTGCATTAGATATTTCTTTAAACTACCGTTTTTGCCACATTTGATATGTAGGTGCAGCTTCCATACACGTTCAAATCTATCCAGATATTTCTATCAGTAAAGTCATCAATAAACATCTGTGACCCAGTTCCATTCCAATGGAATGCCAATAGCATAGCAATTCCTCCAAAATGATTAATAGATTATGTGGTGTGCTTCACATCATGAACCCTTTCTTTCCTTCTTCATACTCAAGTTAATCTTGCTTTCATCTGTCCAGAATCACAAATACATGACTTCATTCAAAACACAGATGCCAATGAAAAGCATTTTGTCAGCAGTGGCAGAAATTGTGGTTTGAGATGGGAGGTATGAGCTATAGTTGTGCAGTTTATGTGCTTCAGTAATTTTGTGTTTTAGTGTCTGTCCCTAGAAATACAAAGGCTATTTAAAGAAACCTACAAACTATGAAAATATCCCAAAAAATTAGCCTAGGGTTCTAAAGCTTAATGGTCAAACAACCCATACAAGCTAATACATTCATTTTGCCCATTTTTTAAAAGTCAATTTTGACCAATTACAAATGTGAAGCCTAGCATTTGCTTCTTTCAAGTCACACAAAGCAAAGCAACATATTTAGACAGTCTCTCAGTATGCTTATAGAAAAATGTGTATGTCAGCTAACAGTCATTTGCACTGGCCAGCACCAAGCAGGGTGATGGGCAGAAGCAGGGCCAATTATGCTATCTTTGACTCCCAGCTACAGATAGCTGTGGAGCTTGTGATCAGGGCCAACAAATATGCAGAATTTGGGAGCTCCACTCCAGATAATTTTTTGCACTTTTTTTTGAAGAGGCCAAACATCTCATATTCAAGTTGCATGTTGTACTGAAAGATTAGGAGCACCATCCTCCAATCTGAACCTCTGTGCAACTTTTTCCACTGGGCTTCAAAACAGCACAGTATTAAGTAAACCCAGAATACATCCTGTATAGCACAACACTTTTATGAAGTGTCTGCTAAGCTCTTTTGTCCTCCTCTTGAAAGTGTTGTGGGGGGTGGCACTGATATCACCTCCTTTCAGTCTGAGGTGAAAAGGTCATGTTCAAACGAAGGAATAACAGAGCCGCCCTTCAGCGCAAAGCAGCAGCAAATGTAGAGCGAGCATGTGATTCCATGCTGCTTCCTGGAGCACTGGAGACAGGACATCGGCCTAGCTAACTGCTCTCACAGTAAACTGCCATTTCTGTGAAATCCTTGCAGAGGTCACCAAACAGAACTTCAGTGTTGTTTCCTTGTGTGCCATGGCCTGCAGCATCCAGTGCTCCCTGGGCTTGGCCATATTTTTCCTGTGCCAAGTTTGTCTTTATCAGCTGTGCAAAGAAACCAAAACGTCTAATGCTTTTCTATACAGAGGGTCTAGAGTAGAAAAGAGTATTGGCTTACAGAAAGTAGAGTACACCAGTTATTGATGATAAAGACCCAGCTGAAGTTAGTCAAAAAACCTATCATCAAGGTTTACTAGTGAGCACAAATGCTATATTGTGACACTGTAAACATTTTCTTTTCTATGCCATTTGAAACACCAGCAGCCCATTATGGAGGCTTTTTTATGGTGAACAATAGAAATAGAATACAATTACATCTAATGGAATTTCATTACATTAACAGGACCACTCAAAGTCACCATGTTGGAGATGCAAAATCTTTATATTTCTTTTTTACTACAAAGTAAAGTATACTAGTTCAAATTAGAATACTGTAAAGTTGGTTTTTTTTGTTCAAAATTTTATTCATTTTAACTGTATTTTTAACATATATTTGAGGGGTTTTTTTCACATAAAGTGATATATTTCAAGCTTTTAAAGATTTCGTTTTCATTTTGATGCTTATTTGTAATATACTCAAACCTGAATTTAATATTGTAATAATGTGAGATTCTATATTCTGAGCTACAAGCCATCGTGATCAACAGTACAAAGTATGAAAGATGTCACTTTACAAGTAATGAAGTCTGACTAACTTTTTAAAACTTTTTATATGAAATTATGAACACTAACATTTTCACAATATTCTAATTTTCTGAGATGCACTAATAACTGTTACCAATAACTGTAAATGCCAAAGGTTTCATCAGGGTATCACAAATCACACATAAAAAGTACACACAGAGCCATGATTCATTCTCTTAAACAATATGGAAAATCATTATTTATTTATGTCTGTATATCATTTGAAACACCACCTATCAATTGATGTTTGAAAACCTTTTGGAAAGAAAACAAAATCACCCCCCTTTTTAGGAGCACAGGAATCCCTGTTGAACCCACAGACACTGTCACTGACCATGTTACTTGACTGGCTGACCCCTTAGCTGCCCCCTGGCTTCCTAACTGTTCCTGACTTCTCAAACCTAAGTCTGGGGTCCACTCTTCCTCACTTCCTCATCAAGTTCACTGCCCTCATTTTCAGAAGGAATGACCCAAAATGCCCGATCACTTTCCTTCTTTCCATAAAAAATACTGTCATCATTGTATATGTTATTACTAATGGTTCATGCTATTAAAACTGTAACACATTGGTTCTCAGTCCTCTTCACACCTGTCTCGTATGATTAACTGGGTATTAACTGCTGCAGCTGCTGGATGAGAATGACGTTTGTCATTTGAATGAGGTGTGCTGGAGCAGGGAAGCACCTAAAATATGAAGGATGGGGGGTCCCCAGGCAGTGTTTGAAAACCACTGTTTAAGCATGATAGATGCAGAATGAATGTAACACTGTTTCTTTATTTAAAACAAATGTTTTCAAATTACCAAATAAACTTCTTTACATGTTCACACAAACATACATATTTTTATTTATTTTAGTATATTTATATTTATATAAATTGTATCTATATTTTATTTTATTCATATATTGCTTCATACACAGATGAAATGTTAAACCTACCCACTCATAATTTTATTGTATGGCGGCATATTTGTGACATTATCTTAACAAATAAATAAAGCAGGTAATTAAAGTTGAGAAACTGTGGTTACACTCTGTTGTAATGTAGTAATGAGTTGTCAGTTATTTAGTCATTTTAGTTATTTAGTAGTTAATGAACAGTTATTGGGTTGTTAATTTAGGTATGATAAGCTTTATCTATGATGTTTAATAAGGGCACAATAATGGACACATACAAATTGTGCAATAATTAGGATACACAGTATATCCTATGCTATGAAAGTGCTTAACTGCTGGCCTAAACATAAGAATGCTAGGCCAATTTTGTGGGATGCTTTCACTTTTCACTTTTATTTACCAAAATATTTGAACAGTATTTATAGAAGATAGTCACAGATGCCTGATGCTGTTATTTTCAGGAGATCCTAGGTTACTCAAATATGTGTTCATTTGAGATGCAATTATAAACAATATAAATATGTTTTGATTTAAATATAAACTTGTGCCTTCATATGTTTTTTTGGCTTATAAGGGTTAAAACTCTTCTTCTAATTCTAATTAATAGAATATCTATTGGAAGCAGTTCGTCCAGTGTGTTTCTGAACTGAAAATATCTTATAAGTTTTTTAAAATACTTGACAAGAAAAACACAAACAGACAAACCTGAACTTCATTTATTGTTCTTGTTATTTATGTATGTATCAATATTAGACATGCATCAGTATTAGTCTCGGGACTTTTATTATGAAATTTGAACACTGCGGGAGCAACAAAAGGGAGCTGTCAGTTCCTTCTTATTTTCCCTGTGTAATCGAATATTTGGGTCAGTGATGTCATTAGAGATTTAATTCAGTTAGAACAAGTGAATTTTAGCCGTTTACTGTGTTTATACATGTGGACCGTGTCTGTAGGTTCCTCTGATGCTGAGCATAGAAAACAGGCATGTAAGTAAGTGCATATCTCAAGTTAATAAAGGTTAAGGAAGAATTGCTTGTGACCCTACACTAAAATGTCTTTTGCAATGCAGTCCACAGTAGTGGCTCTGCAGTAACCAAGCTGTTAAATGGTATGATTGTGAAGGCCCCATTTAAGTGAATCACAGATGTATTGTGAAGATTTACCAAAATTCCATCTTAAATGAGAAACCCGCAAGTTTGAAATGAGTCCATTACAATCAACACCACACTGTGGTGTGAAATTGCGTACAGAGCAATTAGTCATCCTCTGTTCAAAAAAACAAGAAAACCACAGGTCATTTTGTGTTTACAGAAAGAAAAGAGAGAAAACCACCATGTTTAGACTCTGTGTTGTTGTTTCTGTTTGACCGATGAGATACATATAAATCCACATGGTGCAATACTGTTGTGTTGTGTGGCCAGATGAAGTGAAGGCTGACCTTGCTCGAGGTAGGGACAGTGGCAGGAGGAAACGTCACATGCGTCGCACGCGTCGCACAAAGGCCAATACATCTCCATCTCAGCTGTGTGACTCCAAGGTGTAATCTTGTGGTATCACCAGTCACACACCCTCTTGAACACACAGGACTTTCCCACAATTCCCCCTCTACATCCACACCCAACAGACTTGCGATTTCTAGGTAGACTCTTCTCACATTTTTACTGTGTGCTCATGAAACGTGCATAGACTGCGAAGCATTCCAGAGAGGTTCACAGCTGACATGTGCGGTCTGTTCTCACGTGTGTCCGCTGTACTTCAGACTGCTATTTCTCTTACAGTTTTGTCTGTGGTGCCATGTTCAAACTTCCATTTATGCTTGATGACCGTGGACACATAGTGGATGAATTTCTTCCTGAAGTCATTTGACAAGCAAATTCCTTCTGTTGTTGTTTATGGCCTAACCATTGAAGCTATTAGAGAATTCCATAATTAATGACAAGTTAATGTTTTGAAAAAAAGGTTGAATTCTCTGGATGTTGTAAAGGAGAAATCTGCATGACCGAATCATGTTTGCAACATGAGTCGAGAATGATAACTGGTCATCCACAAAATAGGAAAAGAGCTGTTAGAATATGCAGTAAAACTGCAGGCATGAATCTTAATGACCTCTTCCAAGAAATTGAAAGATGGCCCAGTTATTTCTTGCTCAAGGGTTTTGATCTCCAAAACGTCTAGAATAACAAAGCATAATAAAAACAAAGCAAATTGCAACGCAGTTATTGTGGAAAGAAAGGTTTAAAAAGAAGTTAAAGCGGTAAAAGTTCATACACAGAATATCAGGTGAATTTAGAAGCAAAATCTGATGCAAAATCAAAGTGAATTCTCCGATATTTTATGTAATTTATGAGTTCCCATCAGGATAAAGAGGACATCTGCTCACTGTAGTAATGTGAGCTGTGTGGTACAGCGGTACAGGAAAGAAGGTAAGTCACCTGAAAGACTACATTTTCCTCCTTCCTACGCTTGAGCTGAACTGACCTGATAAACTACCACGAGCAAACTGTTAGGGACAAATATATTCTCTATAATATTGGATGTCCATTCTGTCCAAATCTAAACCAAAATCCTTATTGCTAGCTTTATGACAACTTGCCCCTTTGTATCGGATCAACAATACACTGAAAAAACAATGCACTGAATTGAATGTGTTCATAATTTCTACATTACCACATGAAAACCAACACCAGGCTTGACTGTGGCCTTTCTGCGGAAGAGTTTAGGCTTGGGAGGCAGTTTTGGCCCCTTGGGGGTGTGTCACTGGTTTTGCTTCTGCTCAGCACTAAGGGGTGTGACGCTGGCCTTTCGCTGTTCCTTGGCACTGAGCGACATACCACTGGTTTTCCGTCCCTGCTTGCCAGGACCTTGGCCCTGCTTGCTAGTCTCATGGCCTTGCTTGCTGGTTGGGGTGTGACATCAGCCCTTTGCCACACCTCAGCTCATATATTAATACAAATATTTTATTCATGTGTAAATCCCTCCACATGATTCAGTGCATTACTTGTATGAGTATAGAAAACTCGTAGAAATGTTGATGTATCGTAGTGGTTAACAACACTGCTTTTTAAGTAGCTTAACCCTAGAAGCTCTAGGGTTAGAATTTATTATCATGCAAGCACATCACAAATCCATGGGCAAGATGCCAAATTAAAAATGCCCATTTTTAAAGGATATGGGCCAATTTGAAGGCCATATCAGATAAATCATATAAAGCCACGCACAGGTTTTCCCATTACTCTGTCTGCTGTACTGTACTGAACTCTTTGACCCCATGCACTTGCTTCAGGTCTCTGGAATTTACATTAGAAGTCACCTTTTGTGGTAACTGTGATGCAAGCTGGGTAATTATTAAGCAACCTGCTTTTTTATTGTGCTGTCCTGCTTGCACTGATGTAGTGAAATAGCACAGATTACATACTGTATATATATATTTATATATTATATGGATTCAGAGACCCATGTAATAAAGAAAAGTGCAAACAGCAGTTTAAACTGAAGTATGTACTTACTCTGGCTTATTATCAGCAGAACAAGAAGACCTGGATCAAAACTGACGTTCGTATTCAAGATCTGCCGTTTACTGTGGCTGAGTGAAAACAAACAAGGCATCAACTAACAAATGCTATGATTGAATGCACTAAAGCAATGATCTAGTTACTGTAATAATTCCTTTGTTTCTGAGAGTCAACCTGCAATCTAGAAAAATAAATGTCAACCTGAAATTCATCTTCACATTATATTATGTCATATTAGGTCATATTAAGCACCATCATGGCATATCATATATCAGATAAAAATATTTTGTTCCTGAAACCCTTCAATAAAGTGTGGTCTTTAACAGTCTTCTGATTATTAAATCATCATGCACCAGTGGGTAAGGAAAAATTATATTAATCAAAAATATATTGTTTTACACACCATAACCACCATAACTTTTGTCTATTCAAATTTAAAATCTTCACTTTTTGTGTTAATGTTCTTTTTCCACTGTTATGGTGCAGTTGGGATGGAATCTTGAAACACCCAAAAGAAACTTGCCCCTTATGCTATCTAGGTAAATACAGCTAAGCAAGCTCTCTCAAAGGTTAAAACCTTAATCTGACAGTGTCACATTGACCATTATAACATATGTTGATATCCATTGCAAGATTCAAATAAAATTTAAATTGCTGTTACATGGATGGACCAGATTGGCATGGAAGACTTTCTTGTGCACCAATATTAACCCCTTAAATGGCCACTGGCCTGCCAGGCCCAAACTGTCAATACGCACTTCTATAACCCAGTGTTTCCCAACCTTTTTTCTGCCATGGCACATTTTCAAAAAAGAAAGCACCTTGTGGCACACCACTGACAATCAAAAAGCTCATGTCAGACATGTTCCACAGAGCCTATGGTTTACTAATTATAGCATTCCTTCCAAGTGAAATCTGGGCTTGTTTAGATGAACACAGATTTTGTATCCTGGTGCAAAAAAGCAATGACACCCATTAATAAGGTAGCTAAAAGATACAAAAAAACCAAAGCCTTGGAAAATGGCAAGTTAAATATGATTATTATAAAATACATGACAGTTTATCTTTCTGAAATAATGAGATGCATTAATATAGAAGCACTTAAAACACTACAGTTTTTAACTGACTGTTAACCCCTTTGCAGTTTTTCAATTTTTATCAGTATTGCATTCATGGGTCAGCGCTGCATCATAATAGTGTGATTGTGGTTGCGTATGAAGCATCAGATAAGCATTTATTTTACATTTTCATTTTACAGCTTTGTAGAACCATGTAGTCAGCAATAATAAATGGTCAATCAAAGGAGTATACGTGTATGTAGCATAAAACAGCAGTTAAATTGAATAATAGGACATTTTATCTAGAGAAATCTCACAACTCTGGACTACCAAAAGACATAAACTTAGATCCTATTAATATGTCCCCGTTACTTTAACTGAAAGAGCCTGAAAAATGGGCTCTTCCTTGTGTTGCATTTACTGGCATTCTGTTCAAATCAGCACACAACAAGCTGTCTCAAATCTTTGTGACCTTTACACTTGAAGACATAACCTCACAACAGCTTGTAATTTCAGTGGGATAGAAGAAGAAGTTTTTAGCAAGAAGCCAAGGTGTCCTATGAAGGAAGGCAGAGGGAAAGCTTATCAGCGCTCTTATCTCAGATGTTGGCAGTGGCAGTGAGATCTGATAAACTTGTCTGGCTTTTGAGAGAATGACGCTCGTTAGAGCAAGGTCACTGCATAGAACAGTACAGCTAAAGAATGTAGCACCAAAAACTAGGAAGCCAAGAATCTCATGGACACAAAGGCTTGATTGTGCCATTTTGTGCAAAACATCAGTGGCACAAAAAGGACTGGGGGTCATATCTCACAGTAGGCAACCCCCCCCCCCCCCCGCTTTTTTTTATCAAGCAGCTGCAAAACAAAGACTAATCAATACCGGGGCCTTATCTACTGGTCATTTTTATTATCAAATCAGGTTTATTGTCATGTCACTTTCACACAGCTGTAAAGGTGGGTGAAAAAAATACATACACATTAACTGCACATACTATATATTATTACACTGTTTCAAAATGTGCAAAGTCAGTCAGTCAGTCATTATCTTAGCAGCTGGCCCACCTGGAGTCATTGGGCGCAAGGCAAGCATACCCCCTGGACAGGGCACCAGTCTATTGCAGGGTACCACTGACACACACAGTCACACTCACACCTATGGGGAAATTTAGCATGGTCAAGTTACCTACCATGTGCATTTTTGGGAGGTGGGAGGAAACTGGAGTACCCGGAGGAAACCCGTGCTGACATGGGGAGAATGCGTTTAACTACTCACAGACAGTGACCCGAGCGGGGATCGAACCCACAGCCCCAAAATGACGATCTGGATCTAAGATTTGCCACTGACGATTAGGCTTTTTCTACAGAAGCATTTCAGAGTGAATAGCTTTTTGTGCGAATATGAATAAGAGAAAGTTCTGCCTTGTACTCGATTGTATAGCTAATTAGCTATTTTAATAATTCTTAATAATAATAATTGACATAATATTTCTTTTTCAACACATAATACTCAAATAATAAATACAGATTGAAGTACACTGTACAGTATGTCCCCAACTTCTAAACAGGTTCTGTTCCAGGAGGCTGTTCTTATGTACATTTGTTTGTAAGCCCATACTGGGACAGCCATTTCTCTCCTCGCTCCACTCTTTATTAATGTTCATTTTTGTTTCGATTGTGATGGCCTGGTGTTTCTTTGAACCACCAGCTGCATCACCACTGCTTTTGCACTTAACACCCGACAGAATGCTTCGAATGTTAGAATGCTTATTAAGGGCAATAAACTTGCAAAATCACAACTTGCAAAATCACAACGTTTTCACAAGTGTGCACAACACACTTTAGAATCAGACAGTGAGGGTACAATGAGAGAGAGCTACTGTTTAGGATGCATGTACCCAAGTTCCCTCCTGCTGCCACCACGTTAAATATGAACTGTCAAAATTAAAGACAAGCAGTAAGAAGTAAAATTTAGGTTTATATAGAGGACAATTACTATTGGACTATTTAATTTGAACTATTTGTTTGATTTTTTATTTAAAAAATGTAAGCAATTATGAGTGAGTCATTTCAGATAAAATACAGGACTTTATAAAATCTTTTTTTCAACAAAATATTGGACCTTCGTGGAAGGCCTTGATGGTCCTCAGTGGGAACATCACAGACAAGGTAGACCAACTTGCCTGAGGCTTGTGTCTGCTTGCAGCAACGTTCCTTGATGGACCCGTGACACTAACAGACGGATCAGCAGGACATGCTTGGGGTTTGTGCTGATTATCAGAAATGTGGTATAAATATTTACTTTAATATTCACTTAGTGTCACTGTTTACTGTGGTTTCCTGAAGAGCAAACAGCAATGTATTTATTACTAGACAATACTGGTCGTCAGCTACTAATATACTGATACCAACGTTTATGTTGCAATTATGTTGCAAATATGTTGCAGGAATGCATTTTATCAACCAGTATAAAATCTACACTGTACATAGCAAATGACTAACAATATATTCTTGTGATGACCATAGAGTGTTTTCCTCGTCTGTGCATAAGCACGTAAAGCTACTGAAGAGCCAGTGTTGGAGGCCTGCTGCTGTTAATTTGTGCTGGTTTTGCACTGGAGGCACGCTGGTGTTTGTTTACGTGCACTAGTGTGCATTGACTTGACTTGTGCCTCTGTAGGAACATCTGTGGCTTTAAGGTCAGCTTCAGCTGACAAAGAGAAAGGTTGAAAAGAACTCTTGACTTCTGACTTTTGCTCGGTCTTAAGCTCAAAACAAGCGTGGGGGAGCAGGGAGGCAGAAGGCCGGGGGGGCGACTTCTGTTTCAGGGTTTGCACAAAACAGCGTGCAGCTGGGCTCGTGCACAAAAGTACGCCGTGTGACTTCAGACATCCGGAGAAACGCTGCGGTTTTGCCGGAAACTTAAACCTCCAGTAGCGCGCTGCCCCGCGGACTCCTCCCACCGCCTCTCTCATTGGCTCGCCTGTCTCCAGGCGGGTGTCAGGAGAGAACGCAACGGCAGCCAGCCAATCAGGTGGCAGCGTGGATTTCCCCTGTTCGCGTATTGTTCTTTCAGATCTGAAAGTAAACATTGGTGACGTCACAGGGCTTTAAACTGACAACCGCAAGAGTTTAAAGGTACACTGTTCAGCAGCCGGTCTGTTACTGGGGTTACTGCTGTTACAGCGCTGAAATGTCTTGCAAAACCTGCTTGACTTGTTATTGATTCTGAGGCCAGCCTCAACACACACACACACACACACACAAACACACACACACACACACACACACTATGCCATTAGAAAAACCATTGTACACAAACTTTTAGAAGAACCTTTCTTCAGACAGTTCTTTAAAGGACAGTTCCACAGATTCTTCATCTTCCTGCATAATATCATTTTTAATTTCTATTGAAGAACTTTATAGAATTTCTACAGAATTTCTATTTAAACATCTACACCATTTCCAAACCAACCAACTAGGAGAAAGAACAAGCCTATAATTGTTCAGTTATCTCCAGTTATCTGTTGTGGTTTTCTCTCCCCACCTTTTGTTCGTGTCTTTGTCAGGAACAAAATGTCCATATTATGTGAGTAGCAGTGGGACATTATGTGAGTAGCAGGGGTTGACTACATTGTAAATAAATGATACAAAATCAAGATGAAGAAAAGATCTGTTCATTATATATATAATCATAACTAAGCTATTTTGTTTAAATGCTGTTGCACACGGCTGTGGAGAGGTTGGATGTTGTTACTCTGCTTTGTTGCTGCTTTGTTGCATAAGGCCACAGCAGAAGTACATAAAGTCCTAGTGCATGCAACGCATGGCGGAAATGCCTAGTGTCAATCACCTCCCACACTGAAGGCAACTGGTCAATCTCCACCCCCACTGAAGCTGTTCAGTGGCAGAAAAGGGAAACATTTATGACTTGTGCAGGATCCTCCTCTACAGTTAGGCAAAAACAACTAAATTGTAACACATTGCTTGCACTGAACTCAATATAGCTTTGAGGAAGTAGAAAACAGAGTGATACATTATAGACATCAGACAAAGGCAAACAAAGAGTGCAGCTTTCAGATTGTTTGCACCTATGCAGCATGTCAGCTTTCAGATGTTTCAGAACCTAGTTTTAATGTGACTCTTAAAGAAATGATTATTATTAACATCTAGTGTATACATCCTTACCCCATGAACAACTTTCATAGTTTGTTTATATATTTATAGGCTAAGCTAGAAAAGTAATGGAAGTGTATGTATATAAATTAGTGTTGTGCAAAATGCATGCTTAACACACACACTTGCCTTTAACAAACACTTGCCATCTACCACACAGAGGTGTTCTGTTACAAGTAGACTGGAATGTGTGTGTTCTGACACTGTCTGACATATTATCGGCAATAAAAATGGACATAAAGGCAGCAAAAACACAGGCCTCATGATGGTTACTAGTACGGTTTTTGCTGTACTATTACAAGTACAGGTACAAGTGTTGTACTTTTGTCCCTATTTATAGATGATATACAGTATGAGGAACCACATAAATAATTCTGCAAGACTGCAATAGGATACAAAGTATTCCTACTAGAAGAGTATACAGAAACACTTTTTTCTGAGCAAAGGTGTATAATTTGAAGGTTAATATTTGGCATTGGCCCCGTAGATGGGACAGATCTTGAAACGTCTGGGCCCTCTCAGATCCAGCCCAGTATAGAAGACAGGGTGGAGCAAAGGGTGTGTGAGCAAGTGATTGGTTGTGGAAGGAAGAAAAGCATGAGTCTCCTGGTCGAACTTTCGCTAAAACTTTCATTCCTACCTGAAACCTAGGCTCTTTTAAAGTTTCTAATTTTAACCCAATTATTAATTAACGTCTATAAATGATTCAGGTTATATCATAAATTATTCAGTAACAGCTATGAATGATTCAGTATCTATTAAAATTTGTTTTTTTCTAATATGCATTATTTAATAACTGCTTCAATGATTCATTGACTACTATAAATTATTCTGTATAGACTACAAATTGTTTAGCAGCTGCTATGAAACATATGTGTCATTTGATTGCAAAGACTACATATCTACATAGGTATAAAATATGGCATTTTTGAAGCATGATTTCGATGTTTTATTTTTCTATATTTTAGATGTTATGAACAATAACATTTAAAATATGCCACAACATTTGTATGTGGCACATTTTATGCTTAATTTTTACAATATGTAAAATTAAGCAAATATACAGTAAATCTGTTTATCTGTGCAACAGGATTAATGGACAATATGACTGGACTATCATTTGCTGTCTAAATTAGTATTACCAGACAATTGCTGGACAAATTAGCCAAACTTCAGATAGCACAACGATTTAACTCCACTGGTGTTTCTGTCAGTGTCAGACAGGGCCAGGCACTCCAGTACAAAGTCTCATTTGTCTGCTGTCATGCTCCAATGAAAACAGCTCAGAGACAGCAAACAATGATGACTAGTGTTGCTTTGATTTCGGATTCAAGTTTCACCCAGCCCACATTGGATTTGTTACAGCAGGATTCTATATAAGTGTTCTAATGGATAATAGAGGGGGGCATGTTAACACTAACCTTCATGATTCTTGCCTAGATGCACTATGTGGTGTAATGAGACTCATCCAGTCAGTGTCCTAGAGGAGGCTGTAAGATAAATGATAATCAGAGGCCAGTGGGTTTACAAGTCACTGACCGACACTATTTTAAGCACCATTAGCATAGCCTGATCTGTCTGTGGAACATGAAGAGTGATGCTGGGTGGGGTGGGGGTTCATGTCATTTACCAAAATAGCACCTTAGAATGCTTGTTTATACCATCTTTTTAGTAAACAAGGTGACTAAGATCCAGGACTCTGCATGTCTGGAAGCAGATGTGCAATAGTCCACTGAAGTTAAATGTGAAACTGAATGACCAAATGTATTTGTAGCACTGGCACTGCTGCATTGACAGCTGGAGCTGCTTTTGAGAAAGGCGTACATAACTTGAGCCATATATATTTTAGTACATGCCGAGTGCTTGTTTTTGTCTTTGGGTTAGCCCTTCCTGTGAAGTGTTGCTCTACTATTTTTCTCAGAAACAACATGCGAGTTACGTTCCAATCACTTCAGCAGTGGAACTGATTAGAAGCATGTGTGGCAGTCAGTACCATTCAGCACAGAGCACAGCTGAGTCTGTCTTTAACAGCCTGGATGTAGAGAAATGGCTAAGGTGATGAGGAAAACAGCATGGATTGAAACCAAATGGTTTCTATCAGCTGGCTTTGTTTTGACTGAATGTGCTCTGCGTGAAGCACAAACCTGCAGAGTCAAAGACAAAGTGCTTCTACACACTTAAAAATAAAGGTGCTTCAAAATGTTTTTTGAGTGATGCCATAGAAGAACCACTTCTGGTTCCATGAAGATCGATGTTTGTAGAGATGTGTGAGTGTGAATTATATTAATATTGGTAGACCATCTCAATGTATATATTTTCACTCACACATAATAAATATAATAATAAATATGGTTCTCTATGATTCTTTATGGAACCAACAGTGGTTCTTATATGGTATTGCAGGTACTATCCCCCCTGATCCCCCCTGTTCTCCATTTCATGCTGGTGTTGGTTTTTGGTAGGTGTTTGGGTGTTTATGTGCTTTCTGGTACACTGTTAAAAGTATAAGCTCAAGTTCCTTGGGGAAGGTTCTTTAAGAAACGTTCAATGTAAACTCACAGTCCACAAGAATTCATATCACAAAGAAGCACTATCACCCACATTCCACTGCATTTTTCATGTTCTAAAGTTCTATCCCAACAGGTTAAATAAGCTGTCCAGTCTTCCTTCAAGTCCTCACTTCCACAGTTTGAATTAAAATGTAAACCATTCCAAGTGACCAGTTTTACAGATGTATGCTATGTGACTGCTATCAGTGAAGATCAAATTATTTCTCAGACTTGGCCAATGTGCTATTATCTTCTTATCTTTATTAGCACCAAATACATGCTCAGTGACAAGTTTAATTTAATTATCATTATACTTCAATTTCACCAATATGTTGGTAAGGTCAACAGATCTGTCCACCCTGAGGAAATTCCACGAAACTCTTCAGCCATGGCCAGATCAGGCAAGCTATGATGCCCCAGGTTTTGTGAGCCTTACACAATGGCAGCTTACAGTGGACCTTGGTATTGAACCAACAATCTTATGAACCCAGCACTATAACCACTGAGACGCCACTATCAATGGGTAAGAATTTGCAATGTAAACTACAATAAGCTGCTTAGAAGGCACTTGTGAGGACCTCTTTAACACCAAAGTGAAAAATTGGGCATCCTATGGCCTCACAAGCATGCACAAATGAGTGGGCCAAATGGAAAAAGTGTAAATTTAAACACATTTTTATTCATTCATGTGCCATATTTCCAAGGGAAACAGGACATAGGAAATCATAAAGGGTGGGACATAATTTTGTCCATTGGGATTTGACTGAATGGTGAAAAGCCAGTATTTCAAAACAAACATGGAGTCACAGCTGGACACCTGTGTGTAGTCAACCATGCAGCACATTGGCGGAGGGAGACTAAATAGAATAAATGGTTTGGACTAAAACTGTTTAGAGACCATTAATGGCATGTTTGTTCCTTGGAGTTTTGAGATGCAGTTTATTGGTCAATTATTGTTGACATTTCAGGATTGCTGGAAACTTCTTTACGCATCTTGCAGGCTGGTCTTGGCCTCAGCTTGCTGGGACAACCTCACCTGGCCAAGTAGGCAGCTGTTTTAAATGTACTGCTATTTCTAATTTTTCTGAGACCTTTTCAAATTCCTTCCCAGATTTATATGCATATACACCTCAGAGAGCTCTCATCTCGTCTTACATCTCATCATGGTGATACAAATAGTTTCAACAATCAATGAATTACATTTCACTAATGATTTGATATGTTTAGTTTTATTACATTCATCTATCAATATTGTTCAAATGAAAGCAAAATGTGTGTTTCTTTAAATATGTAAAAAAAAGACGAGCGAGAGAGAGAGAGAGAGAGAGAGAGAGGAAGTGGGAGAGTGTGTGAGTCTCTGGGGTGGGACTGGCTCGCTCTGGTTTGCGCTGCTTTTCTATTGGCTTAGATCCAAGTGTGGGCTGAGGGGTCACAGTAGGGATTTGCAGGCTGAACTTGATTCAGCACGTCTCTACCCTTTGAATGAAACCCACGTGTTGAGGAGAACAAAACAGCTCACGCTTCTCTACCTGTCAGATTCCAGAAGACAAAGTAGTCAATTCTGATGAAGGCTTTGGCTTTGAAGTTTTCACACTAAAGTTTGTGTGTGATTTCATTTTTTTTTCCTCTAACCTTGCCATTTCACTTCTCTGGCAGAACCCATGCTCAGTTTCTGGGCTTTGCAAAATGTACAAGACATACTACAGGCAGATACACATGAGGTGGGAAATTCGGGTGCTTGACATAAAACAGGGCTTCTCAACCTGTGGCTCGTGGACCATTGGGCCATGAAGTATTCTGTAGTACTGTAGACTTTTTTCTCTGTATTGGTCCACAGTCTCATGCTCAGCAGAGAAAAGAAAATAGCAAGTAAAAATATTTAACAGAAATGCACAAATAATAATATTTCTGGAAGTAACACAAGACAACTCAGCTGTGAGTGCCTTATACAGACAATTAGACAACCAGAAATGTAGATATTTCTTAAATGTAGAAAGAAAGGTGACACTGTTCCTCAGAAAAAGCAAAAAATCATCCACAAGTATGACCCAGACTACATCAGATATAATGTGAGAGCATAAGTAAACAGATTGTCAACATGGAGTCTGACATATAGAAGACTATATAATAAAGAATAATTAAAGAGATGCATTTTGTAACTAGACCTGCCATGTTACCAAACCCATCTTTCCTGCTTGTGTGTTTGAGCTACATTTGAGACCAATGTTTTCATTAAGACATGCTATTTTTCTCAGGCCCTAATTCTCAGGTTTTCAGTGTCAGCACTTTATAAAATAAAAGGCAAAAGCAACTTCACATAAAAATGGACTTATGGTGGGCCATGAGGTAGAAAAGCTTGAGAACCCCTGACATTAAACATGTTTCTAGAGATAGTAGGAAGATGGAAGGGTATTTCACAAGTTAAAAGTTTAAGGAACAAACGTTTGCCTACATTACCTGAACATGACAGGAAGAGGAACCATCTGAGGAGCCAGGTGGTCAGAAACCCTTGAGTGACTACAAAAGACCTGCACCAAGATTTGGTGGCAGCAGGCACTAAAGTTCCTTTATGCACGGTAACACACAAACTAAACACAGAAGGCCTCCATGCCCATACACCACCACTGCACAACATCCCAAAGCACAACAGTTGGGTCTAATAAGTTTAAAACCATATCAATAAGCCCCACATTTTTAAAGTTTTGTGATGTTTTTGTGGGGCTATGATACAAAACAGGAACTTTGTAGGCCTAGAGATCAGTGCTATGTGTGAAGGAAGAAGAATGAAGTATTTGCTGAAAAGCATGGAAAGGCCAGTAGACAGACAGACAGAAAGACAGATCCACCTATAATATCAGCAGGCCGCCTGCCCACTCAGCTTGAAAAGTTGCATGTTAGGGTGTTGAGAACCAGAATGTGGAGGAGGGGCTTAGTGAGGAGTGAGCAGGTTAGAAAGCACCCAGTCATAGACACTTATTGATTGCTGCTGGGATAAATAAATAAAATAAATAATAATAAATAAAGCCATCATGTAATAGGGAAAACTCTCTATTTTGTCATCAGCAGAGGCAGAGTTATGGAAGCAGCAGACCTGAAATTTTAACCACTTGGGGGTGCACTACAGAAAATTTCTGTTCTGTAATTTATCAGCATAAAATGTTTTCTATTGCACCCAAAAGCAGCAGTGTAAAAATGATGAAATTATGGAAAAATATTGAGAGTTTATTTCGCTCATCACTATGATCATTAGTCTTAGTGCAAGAACTGGTGCTGCTCATGTCACACAGAAAATCAAACTTCACCCAAAATAAGAAAACATTTAATTTGTTTGTTAAAGCTCCACTTTATTATAATCAAGCATTTAAATTATTTTCAAATGGGGTTGTATTTTATTTTCTTCAGTAAACTTTAGCTCCAGGCTCCACTTTTAAATGAGTAACCTTTTAACAAGTATAGTTGGTAAGTATAGTTAGGTACTCATTACTGTACACAGCATTACAGAGCAAGCACAAAAAAAATCAACACACAAAAACACCAGATGATGTCACCAGGCATCAGACGGCATTGTCCTACTGGGGACCACAAGGAAAATTTTGAAAACCCCTTGCCCTCTTTGTCCATCACTGGTCATTCCTTGCCATGTTTTTCAGTGGTTTCCAGTGCTCACACATCATGTTCACTGTGTGAATAGGGGGCTTGTGAAAGAGGGCATTGGCAGGAAGCCCTGCACAGCTGTTCTGCAAAAAAGCTTCCAAGAAAAATATTGATTGTTGGTTTGTGGGACTCCCGGGGGCCAATGTGTTCAACTGCGCAGGACAAAAGGGAAGAAGTAGAACATGGGGAACGTGAGGAACTTTTTGTTTTGGTTTTGAAAGCAGGTAGAATATATTATATGTAATGTTGTGTAAAGGCTTTAGTGGAAAATGATCCTGGTGTGATCCTGGGCCAACCCCCTGAATTCAGTCCTACCGAGGCTTTAAGAAAACTCCAGTCATCTGATGTAAACATTTTGACGAAAAGTAGTTTTGTGTCCTGGGTGTTGAAAAAATTCTCAAGCTTGCACAAACATGCCAGAATGAATTCTAGCCTGTGAAGTTCTAGGAATATTTAATTGCAGTTTGGAAAAATAAAAGAGCCAGGGCCAAAACCTGCCCTGCAGAAAGAGCTGCTTTCTCTCTGGAGGACTAAATAATTTATTCATTTTGGTTGTGTGGATCTCTCTAGCAGTATCTACACTTGACTGTAGTAGTGGCTTGGCCACTGATACAGACTTCTCAGGCATCCGAACTTGAACTGCTCGATCACTGAATGGCATCTTAGAGCATGGAGGGTGATGGATGAACCCTGCACCTGGAAATGCTTTACCCAGTCATGGAGAGAGGTCAGCAGTCATGATCTCTGGCCCTAAAGCTGCAGCTGAGGGTCTTAGGAAGCAGCAATGGAGTTTATACCCAAGCAAAAAGCCATTTAAACTCAGTTGAATTCTAATTCATTTCTACAGCACTTTATTAAATGCACCTTGTGACAAAAACTCATATCTAGACCTCTATCAATGAACCTGTTTACACTTGGCATTAACATATGTTTTGTATCTGGACAGTATCTAGATCTATTTTTTACTGATTACATTTTAATGCATAAAAAGGACACCAATTTGGGCATAACTTCATTTTTACTTGTTGTAAATAGTTGTTTCTACCTGCTCTGGGAGACTGTGAACAGTTTAGAGTAATGGTGGGGGTTCCTCAACACAGTGGAACATTAGATAGTTCTCATATTCCTTTAGTAGCTACTAGAAAATGCAAAGGACTATTTAAACCACAAAGGAACAAACTTTGTAATACTGAACACAAGTTCACACACGAGAAAGTGTGGAGAGCAAGCCAGGATCCACAGTAATTAGTGGATTTATCAAATCAAATAAAACCATTCCAGTTGTCAGGGCTGTGGAACATACCAACACATTTCTCACATTACTATATTTTTAGAGACAGAATTTGATCATTGGAAACACTTTCCGTTTACACTGGTGTAAAATGTGGATCCATCACTGAAATTACACCTTAATGTAATCCAATCACCAAACATGTTAATGCCAGGTGTAAATAGGTTTAATATTTGAGAGAACTTGATTGTATTGTCTTTGAAATAATATTCAATAGTAGGCTACATCTCCAAGATATAACTTCCTGAAAAGAAAGAGGCAACCTTCACATCATGCAAATAAAGTATTCTACTTGCTTCCAGACCTGGAGGAGGTGAGAGCTGATCAGTGTGCTAATAGTAGGTTATCAACACTGTTAAGCTCAAGTGCAGATCAAAATGTAATGGGAGAGATTGACTGCAGCTTAAAAACATGTAAACTCTCATGCAAAAACATCATAGCTCCAATGGAATTTATTGTAAAATTATTTTATACCAAGTAATTTTGGCCAATAATTTATCATGTTTATGTGCTCTCGTCCTATTCTGTTGGCAGTACTTCAGAGACAAGACAAGCTGTGTGCATTTGCTGAATGTATTCATTAGAAGGGGTTTCCAAAATCATTTGGAGTGTATTTGGTCATGAATTAACTTTACACACTGTTGAAATCTGCACTCAAAAAGAAAAAAAAAGAATTTATTAATAATAATATGAAATATTTCAATGTAAACACAGATACAGTGTTTTATTTAGGCCTATACTGCAGTGGCTTCACATCCTTCATATTCATTATTTTTGTCTTTACTGGAGTGTTGGTATCAATACCAGTGTTGAGACCAAACCTGTTGCTTAAATTGGGGCGTGATTCTGATTTTGCAATTTACATTTGTGGTAAGTTTGGCCTTTGAGGGAAACAATGCTATAATGTCATCTTTCAGATGGAATCTGAAACTGAGCCTGTGGGATTTGGGGGATGTGTATAAAACCAGACTGACCACTAATAGCTGTTTTCAGCTGTCCTTGGGTCAAACATTTTATCGTCCACCTCCACCTCCACCTCCACCTCCGGAAAACAAACAATAGGTTGATGGTTCCTAGGTTTAATGGAATGGTGCACTATCCAGGGGGTTTCCCAGTCTTGTGCCTGTTGATTCTGGGTAAGCTCTGGATGCACCATCCCCCTGACCAGGAATAATCAGATAAAAGATAAACTACTTATCAGAAGAATAGTATATTGTCTATATTGGAGAAGCAAAAGTGGCAATCCTGCCTCATTCCTCCAAAGAAGCAATCTTTGACACTTTTCTTGTGTTATGTATACTGTGAAATGATAATGAGACGGGAGAAATAGGAACACCTCTGACTGTATGTCTATGTGGCTACTGTAGACAGCAGGCAAGGGTAGACTAGAGAACACACTGTTAGATCATTTTCCATTCCCACAGGCAGCAGGTTTACAGGGTCAACCACCTTGAACCTTCCACCCTTCCATGATTTGTACTTCTCTTAGCAGCTCTTCCTGACTCGGCATGACACACACTGCCAGTCAGCATTTCTCTGCTGGGCTGAAATAGATTGTGGCGAATCATGCTGGAGAAATTGTGACTGGAAGAAAGGATTCAACTGACCAGAATACTTCACTGAGGACCTGCACAGAACATTGTGTTATCTCTCAGTCCTTCCCCAAGTCATTCCTGTAATTAACTGTAATAGCTCCAAAGATTCAAACTCCTGGTCCTCGTTCATAATTATAGGATTACATGACATATATTAGTGTCATATATTGCAAAAATTATATATTAGCATATTAGCTATATTCGTGTAGTCCTTTTAAGTGTAAATATTTATTATTTAAAGTTTTGGGAATAGTATAGATAAATACAATAATATTAACTTATTTATAACTTCATTCACTTGCTTTAAGCAATTTTATCTACTGAAAGGGAGATAACTATCTATTATAGGCAGATTCCTATAATTTTGCTTAATTCAAGACATAATAAATAATTCAGATTTTATCAAGAAATCCCACTCAAAAAAAGTAATTATATTTAAAAGTATTAATCTGCCAGTGGAATAAGACCATTTCAGTCAATACATTTCTTAAAGCAAGTACAAATTAATTACAAATAAATCGGATAATCCTCATATATTTTGTCAACGATCTGAAAATGTATCTAGACTATTTTTTGCTAAAATATATATTTTATGAAGTGTACTTACTGAGTAATGTATATCAAATACTGGATTACAATACCATTAATTGTTGAAATAGCCTGTAGTTTAATGGGCTGAAGAATTAGCCAAATGACACACCAATTATTGTCAGCCATCACATTAAAACTATGTCTAATATTGTGTAAGTCCCATTCCTTCAGCCAAAACACCTCTGCCCCATCAAGGCATGGATTACACAAGACCTCTGAAGGTGTCCTGTTGTATCTGGCACCAAGATGTTGGCAGCAAATCCTATAAGTCCCATAAGTTCTGAGATTTCCATGAACATTAACAAGCTTTGGAAAACTCATGAGCCTGTCTGATGTTTTGGACATGTTCTGACTTGGTCATCTAGCCAGGACAATTTGGCTCTTGTCAAAGTGTGTCAAATTCTTAAACTTGCCCAGTTTAATCTAATACATCCAGCTCTTGATAGGTTTTATTGCAACCAAATAACCAGTGTTTTTCACATCACCTGTCAATAGTTATGGCTGATCAATATATGTGTAAGATCCATAGAATTATTTCCCATAATTTCCAAAATTACGAGTCCAAGCCAAAAGCCACATGGGAGTTCTTATTGTTAAGAGTGTAACAATAAATGTTAAGTAGATTAGATGGACTTTCTGTTGTCCAAACATGTTTTCCACAGAAAGCGTATCCCTTGGAGGACTGGATATGTTTATCAAGAGTGGAGTTCCACAGGATGATGCCACTGATACCTATAATCATTGTAGCTAAAAATACTTGTAGGCCATGACTAGACGTCTGCATCCGAACATGGATGTCCTCGTAACAGTGAAACATCTGAGACGCCTCTTGGATCCCCACCTTCACTGCACATGGTATGAAAGAGCATGATCTTAATTTCAACAAGACATGTAAGTAGTCTAGTAGTGCATAAGCCAACTGATATCTCTGCCAATCCTCAGTCTGTGAGTTCTTATGCAACTTGTTAGGGCACCTATGGCTACCAGTTGTGAAGCAACTGGGATGCTAGTGTGGGATCAAGCAGGGTGTATTCTTTCGCTTCCCTGGAACGTGTACCCAGAGACCCTTCACAGAATGTTTCAAGGTTCTTGAGGAAAGTTCATGTAGCCCCCAGGCCTGAGTCAGGGTACAGGGAGAGAGAGGGAGGGGGACAGAGAGAATGTGTGTGTGTCTGGAATAGCCCTGCGAGTCGGTATGCACTGGTTCAGACCGGTTCCTCTTCCCCCTAGTGCAGACATGTAAATAGCGTCCTGGAACATGGCCAGCATTAGTCACCATTCTGTCTTCAGGGAGAGAGAGCGAGAGAGAGAGGTTTGAAGTGGTAGAAAGAAAGAGAGAGAGAGGGAGGCAGGGACAGGCAGCCAAAGCTTTTGCTCACACAGATAAACAGCTTCTCAGAGTCTCTCACATCATTAGTCTCGCTCTCTCTCTCAGAGCGGGAAAGAACAGAGCAGTGAAGGCATGCTGTTTAGTGAAGGCTGCCATGTTTGTTGAGTGTGATGAGTACAGATAGTTTCACGCCAGCGTCACATAGCTGGAGGGATTTATTACACCCCTCGCTTTCGTAACAAAACCTTGTGACCTGATAATTCCACTGATGTTTCAAAAAGTGCAAAATGAAACGGTTAAGATCTAAACAAAGTGGATTTAAGAGTGTTTTTAAGTGAACTGATCGATTCTAGAAAAAACAGACAAAAGAACAAACAAAAGAAAGAACAGACAAAAGAAATTGTCTAGACCAACAGTGTTGATTTAGCATGGACAGTGGTAATGCGCCCCGCCAATAACCTACTATTATTTAATTGTCCCCACCAAAAATTTGATCCATGGGCGTACAATTAGGATGGACGGATTGACATGTCCCTACCAATATCCTAGTGAATTGTCTCCACAAGTAATTTGGTCCCCACTGACAACCATGTGACAACAATTGAATTCAGGTGTTCTTCAGACACAGGTGTGTGAAATCAAGCACCAAGCCATGCAGCCTCCCTTTACAAACATTAGTGAAAGAATGGATCATTTGAAACAATTGACCGAATCTAAACATGGTACCATTGCAACAAATCTGATTGTAAAATTTCTTCCCTCCCAGATAGTCGACAACCAACAGTCCATCAAACACCTTTGGGATGAATTAAGCCCATTCTAAACCAGGTCCTCTCATCCAGTATTTTGGATGAACATGCAAACATTCCCACAGACACACAGAAGTGTGGAAGCTGGTAATACATATAGATTAGGAATGGGACGTCATAAATTCCCTAAAGTAAAGTGGCTAAAAACAAAAAATTCTATCAGACATTTTATATACATATTCCTTGTAGAACTGCATCCAACAGTAGCCAGTTAATGCTGATGAATTATACTTTTTTTGTTCAGCGGTGGCAGGTGTGTCCCCAAGCGATTGAAAATAACTTTGCCTCATATGATAATGGAATAGTGAGGATTTTCCACACCATCCCAGACAGGTGGCATATTTCCAAATGTTGGATGCCCATGGAAATATTTCAATAACACACTAATGTTTCATGCGAGCCACTGCTCAGCTCACCTCACATGACGGTTAATCATACTCTCTCTGAAGTCTAACACATTGTTTTCCAATAGTTTTGAGATTTTTTTTTTTATATCCAAAGGTATAAATCAATATAGAACAATAAAGGAAACTTGATTTCCTTTTTTTGTTGTTGTTTTTTCAGATTTCCCACTGTTACATGATCAACATTATATATAAACAGTAAACAAAATGGTTATATTGTACTCATTGCAACCACTGGTTCTTATTACTACTACTGTAAAGAACTCACATAATCTGTAGGTTTCTCCACAATTAACCACTTTGCACTAAAACACTAAATCCTCCCTCTTCATCTTGTCAACATTGCAGTTACACTGCAATTTAAAAAAATCTACAACTGCAATCAGACCACACAAAGCTTTTTCATGTGAATCTTTAAAGGTACAATCCTTGAAAATGTGCAGATTGTAAATTTGAATGAATTGGAAAAGGCCTAAACAAGAATAACTGCATAAGAATCTACAATTGGTTTAAACACCTTTGCTCCAGAGATGTTTTTCACTTCGTTTGTCAGCTGTGGAGGAAATGTGACACAGTAAGATGTAAACAGCGACCTAATTAGGTGGCTTCCAAATGAAGTCGCAGAGGCTGTAGCGATTACTTGGCACCTCTCACATGTGCCCCTCCATCAGAAGCTAGCTGACATTTTGATGATGTTGAATCTGTGCCTGGAATCGGATTCCTGATGGCTATTTTCCACTGTATTTTGCACTATTAAATAAACACTTTGCCCTACTTTCCCTGGGGGCTATATGCACAAAATGTGGGTTTAATGGCTTTGCTGGGTTTTTAGGTTGGGACCATGAAGCATAATGGATAGCAAAAGATAATGCATCCCATGAGATCAGGTCATCATCCACAATCACAGTGTTGTCTGGGAACCCCCTAGTTCTTTAGCTGGCCTGATATGGGAACTCCCTTGTGCATTAACTCAGAAAGGGTTCTCAGTGATGACGAACAGGTTTAGAATCAAATTGCCTCAGAGTCAAATCTCCCTCAAAACAAGCCAATTCCTTTTGCACTGGAAGGCATGTCAAGGCTTGTCATTTTAGCAGAGAAAGGCATCATGGCTGAGGTGCTCGAGCCAGTTCTGCTACAGTCCTGTCATTTCACAGTAAGTTGTTTTGCTTCAGACACCTCCGGGCTCTTCATCCTCTCCCAGTCCACTTAAGCTTTAGGGCAATTAGCAGGCTGGCTGATAGTGTCGTGAACCTGGTACTGTTTATTTTTCACTATAAACAAGTAGGAGAAGCTGTTACGCCTTGTCCTGTACAATGCATTAACCCATGGCCCAGTTTGTTCAACAACAAAGTCATAAATGCTCTCAGTGTGTTTACTTTTTGAAGTGAAAGCTTGGTGGAAAATGTTGTTCAAACTATTTTTACTTTAACTCAAATGTATCTGATTGACCAAGACAGGTTTAATGTCTGAAGTCCTCAAAGGTTGACTTTTATAATGCTCTTAGTGCAGTCGCAATTGTTTTTAAGACCTGTGGTTGGTCAATTGCTTTGCCTGTATATCTGATATATAGATCAGCCCAAGCATGCACTCCACAGAATCTATGAAGGTGTCCTGTGGTATCTGGCACCAATAGGTTCACATCACATCCTTTAAGTCCTGAAAGTTGCAAGCCAGACCCTCCATGGATCCCATCAATGAGCCTTGGTTGCCTATGACTCTTAGACCACTACTGCATTATGGCTGGGAGGACCTGAAGTGGCTTGGAGTGGTTTAGATTCATATGCTTGCTCTTTTTTCTGCTTCCAACACATCAACTTCAAGAACTGACTGTTCATCTGCGGCCAAATGTAATATGGCTCAGTGGAGTATAAAATGACTGACAGTTCTGATTGGCTAAATGGGAGAACTTGTGTATATATCAAGTACTCAAAAGCAGTAAATTCATGGCAGCACAATATCCATAAATGGGCTGTGGACTGGGGAATAAAGGGTGACTGTAAACTTTTTCAATGTTGATATTGCCACTGTCCAATGAATCTCCAAAATGGCAAATTTACAGGAGGAGGCAAAAAGGCGCTTAAGTTTGAATAGATTTTTATGTAAAATAAGAGTTTTGTCATTTTAGAGCACTTACATTGGTCTATTCATTCAGAATTATTTGCACAATATAAAGAGAAGCTACAGGGTTCAAAACTGTGGAGAAAACAAAACATTGACAAATATAAAGACACATGGTTTTCATTAGACAGCAGCGATATACTATAAAAAGCTTTTTAAAAATAAGGAATTCATTAACTTAATATGGGTTATGTGATCATAGCCACTTGAAAATAGGCACTGGCTCAGTTTTGGTCTTGTTTGTTCTGCTCCCGCTGCGGGAAATGTGCAGATATCACTGGTATCTGTTTACTACATTAAGTACATTGTGCTCTGTGCAGCTGTACACTTAAGCCAGGCTCAGTTGTCTGAACAGGCTGGTCATAATCTGGACTGATAAAAATATACCCAGAGAAACAGGGATGGGCTAAATGCATGGAATTTCTGTTTTTCTAGTTTCGCAGGGCACAGACTGTACAAACAACATACAGAAGTTTCAATGAAGGACAATCTTAAGCCATGTCTTTATCCTTCGAGATTCCACATGAACAAAACATTTTACATAAACTCTGTTATTGTTTTTACATTTAGGCTATTACTTCTCTGCTGATGCATCACACATCTGACTTACATTTTCAGCAGGCCCTCGGTCAGTTAGAACACTCCAGACAATGTGAAAATCATTACCATCACTACATCTTTTGTTAACATGCTTACTTGTAACCTACAATGGTGCTGTAGTAGAATGGGGTTTTTTAACCTTGTGCCCCTCACAGCCCACCTGTTTATAACTATAGAGCATCACGGCCAATGAGAAAACAAAACATCTAACATTTTCATGTAAAAATTGTTTTTGCCTTTTTATTTCTCTGGTGCTCAAGCTGAAATTGACAATTAGGTTCTACTTTAATAATATCATATCCTCTGCTTTGTCTCAAACTTATAATGATTAATTTGCCTGGCTTTACAGCTGTAATGTTATTTCTGTTATTGTTTATATAATGTTGATACTTTAAATAGGATTGATCTCCCAATTTCTACTTGTTCACGTTCACTTGTTTACTTTACATACACAGACATTTATGATTTGAAGTAGCATTACTGGCCCACCTGTAGACAACTAGAGAGTGCTTCATGGCCCACGGGTTGTCCTCGGCCCACAGGTTGAGAAACCCTGCTTTAGAACAAGGCCTTCTGGTTTTAAATAATGGGAAAATGGCCTCTGATCATTTATCATTTAAGTTGGAAGGAACGTACAAAACTGCAATATTTTTTTTGGGTGGGTTTTTGGGTTCTAGACAGGAACTAGATAACTAACGTTTCTACTAGGAAGCCAAATGTCTTTATCAGAGAGATGTAACTGTCTTTAAATTCTAATTGCAATGGAGAGAATGGATTACTTCAACAACAGCAAATGACTCACAGATCTGATTGTCTGCCCTACACTGGGCTGAAACACTTTTTATAACTTCATGGGGAGCGAGTCTGCAGTAAGCTGTGTTATTGTTATTTACTTCTTTTATGTTAATTTACTCATGCTTCTGTGTCACAGTCTGCATAGCATTTATTATTTATCAAGGTCTGTTTATGTGAGGTTGGTGCTGATTCTTTTTCCAAGTAGATGCATCCACAGATTGCATGTAGAGTTTATAGAACTTCCCATGAGATATGTGAGCACATTCTACAGAGAACCACTGAACATACTAAAGAACCTTGAAGAACCATTTTCAAAAAGTGTAGTAGTGATACTCAAGTGCAGTGCACCTGGAAAGTATTCACGGTGCTTCACTTTGAACATTTTGTTATGTTACTGCCTTAATTCAAAATTGATTCATTTCTCCCCTCAAAACTCTACACACAATACCCTACGATGACAATGTGAGAAATGTTTGTTTGAAATCTTTGCAAATTTATTACAATCTAAGCTCAAGAATATAACATGTACATACATATTCATAGTCTTTGCTCAGTACTTTGTTGAAGCACCTTTTGCAGCAATTGCAGCCTCAAGTCTTTTAGAGTATGATGTTACAAGCTTGGCACACCTGTTTTTGGGAAGTGTCTCCCATTCATCTTTGCAGAATCTCTGAAGCTCCATCTGTTGGATGGAGAACGTTGGTGCGCAGCCATTTTTTGATATCAACAGATACGTTCAATTGACTTCAAATCTGGGCTCTGACTGGGCTACTCAAGGACATTCACAGAGTCGTCTCAAACTCACTGGTTTGTTATCTTGGCAGTGTGCTTTGGGTCGTTGTCCTGTTGGAAGATAAACCTTCATCCCAGTCTGAGGTCCAGAGTGCTGTTTAGCAGGTTGTCATCAAGGATGTCTCTGTACATCACTGCAGTCATCTTTCCCTCAAACCTGACTAGTCTCCCAGTTCCTGCTGCAGAAAAACATCCCCACAGCATGATGCTACCTCCACCATGCTTCACTGTAGGAATAGTATTGGCTTGGTGATGAGCAGTGCCTATGATGCTTGTCTGGGCGATCACTCAGTTTGGCCAGGCAGCCATCTCTATGAAGAGTCCTGGTGATTCCAAATGTATTCCACATACGGGTGATGGAGGCCACTGTGCTCATTGGGACCTTCAATACAGCAGAAATGTTTCTGTACCCTTCCCCAGATGTGTGTTTCAATACAATCCTGTCTTGGAGGTCTACAGACAATTCCTTGGTTTGTGGTCTGACAGGGACCGTCTACCATGGGACCTTATATAATCAGGTGTGTGTCTTTACAAATCATGTTCAATCAACTGAATTAATTAAGCTGTAGAACTGAAAGAGGATCAGCTCCATTTTGAGTGTCATGGCAAAGGCTGTGAATACTTTTGTAAGTTATATTTTAGTTTAGTTTTTAATAAATTTCATACAAACTTTTCTTACTTTGTCATCAAGTAAGTGTTGCTTTGTACAAAGATGGAAACCATCAGCTGCTCTGGAGTAGAGTGTTTGTATGTGTAATCAAGTATCACAGACCTGATCTTTTGAACAGCCACACTTCATAGAAAATAAGTAAAAGCTGGACTTTAACCTTTAACCTTTAGCCTCTTAGACCCTATATGTGAATTTCATAGGCTCTTCAATAGAACCGGGTGGGACACCACAGAGGTACCAAATAATAAATGATGGTTTGTACTTTGTAATTAACACATTAATGATAAACTTAGGCTTTTAAAAGGTTAGATGACTTTTAGAGTATTTTAGATACTTCCTTTATTGGTAATTGAGGCAATACATGTAATATTATCATGCCTTCCTTGCTTGATAATGAACACTCTTTGGTGAATGTATACCAACTATTTTTGATGGCTCTGCAACTTTAAAATATTCCTCTCAGGTTTAACATCATAATGCTTCTTTGCGTTGTGCCTGTCATGGAGCTGAATGTGAAGAGAAAGAAATGAACATATGCTGATATAAGCATTTTATACTTGTCCATCTTGCTGAATTTGCCAGTGCATCAGAACTGTACATTGACGTAAGCACTGGCTTACCTAAAGTGTCACCATACTCTCTCTCTCTCTCTCTCTCTCTCTCTCTCTCTCTCTCTCTCTCTCTCTCTCTGTGTGTGTGTGTGTGTGTGTGTGTGTGTGTGTGTGTGTGTGTGTGTGTGTGTGAGAGAGAGACAGAGAGAGAGAGAGAGAGAGAGAGAGAGAGAGAGAGAGAGAGAGACTATTTTTTTCCATTACTGTTTTGTTGTTCTCTATTTTTAATCATATCATGTGGCCAGTATTAGTTGAACTGTTTTCGTTCAAGTCAAATAAAAAATAAATATATTGGAGTAAAATGTAAAAAACATTTTACATTTAAAATGTAATGAAGTAAAAAACTTAAAATCAACCTCTAATCTTTCTTTTATCTACAGTGTAACACCAACTTTATCTCAAGTAAGATGGCACTAACTCCATCTTAATGGGAAATTTGTGGACCAATTATCGATGGGACAACACATGGAGATGAATGCTGTCATTGGTAGACCACCTGCAACAAGACTGCAAAGTGTTTCGATGTGATATCAAATGGTGCACATTTTTCAGGAAGATGTAAACAGGGTTTGTTTTTTGGTCTGGATCACATATGACCTCCACATGAACTTAAGTCCCAAATTTTGGTATTGCTGTGTAGACACATTGTGCCCCCATGTGGCCATGTAATAGATGTGTGTTCTTCTGCTATTAAAACCTTTTCATCTACCCCTCTACCATTAGCTGACAGATTAAAAATACAAAACCAGTGTGTGCAGTATCAATAATGCAATATTCAGGCAGGCCTTCAGAAAATGCAGCCAATTTGACACAAATCAGTCTTGTTAATAAATACATAAACTGTATTACATAGTTGTGTAATTTATTGCACCAGGTTTTGGTTTGAATTCCTGAATTTGTACACACTTTAAACACTAGAATGTACACAAATTCAGGAATTCACACAGGAGGAAACACATTTTTATTTGATGGGTGGTAATATTATAAAATTAATATAATATAAAATTATATATTAAATATATAATTTATATTATAATATAAAATTATATATGAATGGAAGACGTTATTTTTACCTCTAGTGTGATTTGTTCAGTGCAATGACACATTTGTGTCAGCTTAAACCTTTCCCCCGTCACCGGTCCTGTCCTGTTCCAGGACTAGGAGCCAAAACTCTGATGCAGAATCCCTCGTTGGTGTAATGACACACCAGTAATGTTAGCCTAATCTGTGTCCCAGAATGAAGTGCATGCGGTAAATATAGCACTGTATAGTGTAGCATATTCCTAATGACATAACATCTAATATATTACATGGGATCAGAAGAGAGCTCGGGGTGTTGATAGGCATGACAGCTTGTTTACAGTATGATAATTAATATTTTTTCCAACAAAAACAACATCAGAAGCAACTGTATTTTATATATTTATACTGTTAACATACTTTGAAATATTGTAATAGTTAAATGAATAGTTATATTAATAGTTATTCACAGCCTTTGCTCAATAACATTTGAAGAACCTTTGGCAGCAATTACAACCTCAAGTCTTTTTGAGTAGGATACTACAAGCTTGGCACATCTGTTTTTGGGAAGATTTCCATTCTTCTTTGCTAAACCTCTTAAGCTCCATCAATTGAATTGGGAGTATCGGTGCACAGCCTGTGTGCTTGTGGCCATGCACTTGGCTGTGTGCTTACAGTTGTTGTCCTGTCGGACGATAAACCTTCATCCCAATCTGAGATCCAGAGCACTCTGGAGCAGGTTATCATCAAGGCGGTCTCTGTATATTGCAGCAGTCATCTTTCCCTCAACCCTGACTAGTCTCCCAATTCCTGCTACAGCCTGATGCCACCACCAGCATGCTTCACTGTAGGAATGGTATTGACTAGGTTGTCCTCCTGTAAGGTTCTCCTCTCTCCACAGAGCAACACTGGAGCTCTGTCTGAGTGACCAATGGGTTCTTGGTCAACTCCCTGACTAAGGCCCTCATACCATGATTACTCAGTTTGCCTGGTGATTCCAAATTTCTTCCATTTATGGATGATGGAGGCCACTGTGCTCATTATTCTGAAATTATTCTGTACCCTTCCTCAAATTTGTATCTCAATACAATCCTGTCTCTGAGGTCTAAAGCTAATTACTTAGACTTCACAGCTTGTTTTGTGCTCGCACATCTTTGTCATCATGAGGTACTGTGTGTAGAATTTTGAGGGGAAAAATGAATTTCATTCATTTTGGAATAAGGCTGTAACATAATTGCAAAAAGTGAAGTGCTGTGAATACTTTCCGGATGCACTGTGTACATGAGTTTTTGAATTGTGAGGTTATTACCAAAGCTCTATATTATCTTTAAATTCACAACCATAAATAGTATTAAAATCATATATAGATGAAATATCTCAGTATCTATACATTCTGATTCATTGTATGTATCTTAACAATTCCTGAAGTTCTTGTTTTAAACGTTTGCACGGGGCAATGGTGCTTATAGGTAGTGCTGGAAAATAATAGGACATTCCTCATTATCATGATTATTTGCATTGTTTTGTTTGTTTTCTGGGTACATTGTGGATATCATTGCTAATTAAAAACGTCTGATGTTTACATGAATTTATTTCAGAACAGGGTGTGAATCATATACATAGTTTAGGTGCATCTCTGGCTGCAGTTTCTTTACAATCTTACAGGTAAGTGAGAATGAATTGTGTGCCTACCACAATTCATCTTATCTGCATTGTTTTGATGTCTGCACTGAAAGTTGCCATTAAAAACCCTTTACTTGCATTAAAATCCCTTTTAAATCTCAAAATCTGTGATTTCAGATTGCCTCCTGTTTATAAAGTAAGATCACAATGGATGGGAGGTGATGTAAATGTGACAAAGAGGTCCTGAGAGAACCTCAAGGTGTTAGGTCTGGAAGAGGCAAAAGATGGGAGTGAAGAGAAAACTCAAGGGGCTTTAGTAAATGACCTAATAGACTTTTATGGTGCTCTGAAAAGAGAAATTCAATACTGAGCACAGAGTTGAAGGTTGGTTTCCTTAAGTAGGAGAAGAATACAGCTGCTGATTTCCCCCAAATGAAGGGGTGGAGGTTCTTTGTCTCCTTCTGCTGGCTGGGGGTGGCCTAGCAGGTGGCCCAGCCCCAGTCTGGGCCTTAATGCTGATACACCTTTTAACCTGTGTCACAATCATCTATCAGGATGATCTGAATCAGAACAAACTACAAAAATACAAGTGTAAACACACACAAGTCACATTTAAAACAGGCACTAATCTGATCCCTCAAACCACTTCAACAGCTCTTTCCTGAGCCCCATGTTAAAGCATTGAAAATGCTTCTGTCAAGATGCATTCAATGACCACAGCTCCTCCCAGTAAACAAAAAGCACCAGTAAAAATTCCACACAAGTATATTTGCATATTTTCTCCCACACAACATTCAGATTGCAGTCTGACTAACAAGATGCATTTGACTACCAAGTGTTTATCCCACTTAAAATATTCTAACATATATTAGTGTTTTCTTATTTAGGATATTTTCAGTTTGTGAGGACAATGAGATTAATCATTATAAACGGGGAAAACCATGAAAAATCCCAGTGAGCCGCTATGTGTGTGGACATGTGATACAATTGAAAGGGAACAGAAGCAAAAAGATTCTGTTCTGCAAGTCATTTTACTGAAGTAGCTTTTAGAACTTTCTTAATCACTGTGCATCACTTCACTGATACTTTGAGTTCTTGCTGCTTTTAAACTTCTACACACTCACCTTACACCTTGTTCCGGGACTACTTTGGTAAAGATACTGTACATACTCGATCGTTATGTAGGAAAAACTGGGAATTGTACAAGAAATACACAAACTTAAGACCGAATATTTTATATGTTTAACAAAACCTTTGAATGTACTCCAATTTACAACAAAGTGTCTTAGATATTTCATAAAAAGTAATGAATATACAGTTAATATGAACATACAGTGAAAATGAAATTCTGATGTTGACGCAGATGTTTAGTCGAGCCTTAATCACAGAAGAATCACAAACTGAAAAACTGTCCACAGAGAGAGTGCCATACTTCTTTAAAGTAAGTTATTCCTCCTAGCTTCACCTCACACCTGTACACAACATCAGTCATCCATTCCTGAAGCAGCGCTGAGTAGAATCCTAATGCAGTGAATGTGCCATCGGGCTGTTTGAACACCTCACTGCTGATGTTATTTTCTGCCACAGTGGTGCCATTAATCTTCCAAGTGATGCCTGCAAAATTAGAGTGTAATCCTCTGATGACACAGGTAAGTATGACTGTGCTGGAAGTTTCCACCTTTGGTTCAGTTGGGACCAAAATCTGCACTTCAGGAGCTGGCACTTTGGTTTTTGTTCTACTGGCTGTGGGACACAAAGAATTGATGATGGTTATTCTTGGACTGATCTCAATTTGGAGTAAAAAGATATGAAATGGCCCATTTCTTACCTTTAACTACAAGTGGAACACCTCGACTAAAGGAAATCATCTTCTGATCCAGCTCGGCAGAGCTTACACTGCTTAAACACAGATTACACGCATATTTGATAACACGTTATATGAACATACCATACCTATTAGAAACTCTTTACCTTATAATGGATATAATAACATCAACATGACATTGTATTAGCTATAATGGATTTGTATTTATAGACTGTACTTTTATCCATGTTTATTATGCATTAATAATTGTTAATAGTATAGTATATTAAGTATTTGTAACTTAAGTCAAGGCTTCCAGAGGGTTGCCAAGACTTCTTATGCAATACAATTATGCAATGTAAACAGTTTACAATCAGTTCAGTGAGTTATAACATGTCTATGTGATGTATATCAATCAACAACTAAAATAGTCTAAATAGTCAATATATGTTTTTAATTATTTCATTAAATGTATTTGACTCGATACTATGTACAATAAAAGTTAACTGGGTTATAATATGACATGATTATCAGTTATAATCTACCCATAATTGATGAATACGACACACCCCATTAAAATCCTTGAGCACATCATAGCAAATCATAGCATGGTCAGTGTGTCTACACTAAAATGCCAACTTGTAGACTTTCCTCCAGTACAACAGAAGAAGTAGATATTTGGACTGTTACACCCCTTCTTCAGACAAAACACCAGAAAACTCATTAATTCACTTCCGTTTAATGTGCTTTCTTCCATGCTTGTTCTGCAGAACACCTTGAGCCTTTTTTCTCCACTGAAAGTGGAGTGGCCATCATTTTCATATGAATGGAATATATAATATATTATATAAACAAGCTCAGGTTTTCCTCAGAAGAACCAATTTTTTAGCTCACAAGATATTAACTACTTTCTTGTAACTTCTTACTGTATTTACAGGGACTTGCATTTGTTTTGATGTGATGTTCATTCATTTATTTTTATTAAAAGCAAAAACACACTTATTGTCTAGATTAATGTTTTGAATAATGTGCTTAGGTGTCCCAGTTTGATTAATGCATTGTAATTCTACCTATTGTCTAACTGTCATTATAACCTCAATCTACAAAATACTTTATTACATATTACAATGTATCTGAATGGCTGTGTTTTAAATTGCATTCTAAAGGACACCAAACACTTTTCTATATTTTGGTTTGTGAATTTGGATTTTTTCCCTGTTCAAATACTTCAGTCACTCTTTGCTGTTAAAACAACTGTAAACTCATCCATTCACTCCATATTTAAAACTAGGTGCATTATGCTGCAATTTGGTTACATATCTCTGGTGTGAACATTCAAATCAAATACATTCGATGAATCCTTTCACATTATTTCACATTTCAGTTTAAAATACAATAGAACAAGTTTTGAATCTAAAGTCTTACCTTAAAAACATTAAAGCTGTGATCAGTGTCTGCGCTTTCATTCTCACCTCACTTGTGCTTGTGAGTGTGTGTGTGTGTGTGTGTGTGTGTGTGTGTGAGAGAGAGAGAGAGAGAGAGAGAGAGAGAGAGAGACAGAGAGAGACAGAGAGAGAGAGAGAGAGAGAGAGAGAGAGAGAGGTTTGAAGAGTATTTGGGTGATTTAATTGTAGATGATTTACTGTCTCAAAATGCCACTATATCACAGCTGTTCATTGAAAACCATGTATCTCCATTTTGTCCGTTTAAATTTTTCTCCATGGGAAATATGTTGCTCTCTATAAATACTGCTGGATGAACAGACAAAAAGAAATGTTTCAAATTACTTTTAATAATAATAATAATAATAATAATAATAATAATAATAATAATAATAATAATAATAATAATAATAACTTATTTAACATTAACCTCCATTCAGAGTTAAGAACATTTTGGGCGTGTCCTTAAAACTCTTCTTCTCTTAATACTTGTTTTTCATTGGAGATTAATGATGCCTAGCAGTTGTAATATATAAAGTAATTTGTGTTGGATATTAGAAATATAATGTATGTTACATATTTTTTGTACATATTTGATATTTGAATACTCATGTACATAATCTGGAAGAAGTCTGGATATTGTCTGGGTGTTTTCTTTATGTTAAGAAGGTCATTTGTTCAGCAGATGCAATTTAACTGACTGTTCAGTGTGAAGTCTGTGGTTGATGTTGTCCAAAATTGTGTTACAGTCAGGTGTTAAAAACAACCTTTTCTGACAGTTGTTCAGTTGGGAGCTGTAAAGAAAAAAAAAACAGGAAAGAGCTGTTGGCATTGTATGCGAGCCAGATGCAGCCATGGCTCTGGTAAACTACAGCTACTTCTGCTAAGAGCTTACGAGAAAGACTATCTGTGGGCAACACAGTAAAACATCTGTTTGCCTGAGAAGCTGAAAACTGTAAATTAAATTATTCAAGTAAAACTGAAATATAGTGGTACATATAATCGTGTCCTTAAATAGACACTATTATTGAAATGATAAATTTGTATTTTCACTGAGAAAATACTAACTGATTACTATCTATGTTTAAAATATATACTGACAGACACAGACTGATCAGCCATAACATTTCATCATTTTCATCTCCCTGTTTTTACACTCAAAGACCTGAAATATGTTTCGTGAGGATGGACATGAGATTGTTTGATTTTTAATGTAGACATACAGAATGCTTTTATGGACTGACTGGTTTTATGTGAATTTATACATTATTGTTTTCTGTTATCCTTATTTGTGGCTTTATGTACAGAGGGCAATCAGATTATAACGATCAATGATTATGACATCATGACCACCACCTTGTTTCTACAGTCACTGTCCATTTTCTCAGTTACTCTTACCATAGAGGTGCACTTTATAGTGGATGTTGGGTCATTCACAGCAGTACAATTACATGGACACGGTGGTGGTGTGGTAGTGTGTTTTATGCTGGTACAAGAGGATCAATGCTGCTGGAGTGTTTAAACAGTTATACACTCTGTTTGAATCCCATCTGTTTCTACACATTTTATGTTGATCATCCTCTAGTCCTTCGTCAGTGGTCAAAGGACACGACCCACAGGATGCTGTATGTTGGCTGGATATTTCTAGATGGTGGACTATTCTCAGTCCAGCAGTAACTGACAGGTTTAAACACTCCAGCACCACTGCTGTGTCTGATCCACTCATGACCCAGCTGAGAAAGACCCACCACCCAAATAATACCTGCCTAATAATCTGTGACCATTTAAGATCACGGTGAAAGGAGTCTAACAGAGTATCCTGAGAAACAGATGAACTACAGTCTGTAATTATAGATATTCAATGTTCTCTTGTATGGTAAGAGGAGCTGTTTAAATGCACAGTGAATGTGGAAACAAGCAGGTTATAGTTGACTGCATTCTGCTGTAATATATCAATCCATAGAATTGCAGATGCAGACATTTGAATAGGTAATCAGACCTGTAACTTTTAAAGTTACCCAGTGAAGAACCTTCAAACGGAGATCTTTAAATATACAAATACATTTGAACCAGTTCTTGATGATAGTGTTTATTAAATTCTGGTTGGGTAGAAAGTCCATGAGCTGTACATACATGTTCATGCAAATCCACAAAAAATGCTGTGATTGTTTTTTTTCTATAGATCAAAGAACATTTATAGCACTTTCATTTTTAAGAGCATTTACATCATTTCTTCTTCGCTTCTTTAGTCACTTCTATGATTACGGCTTTTGTCCATCCTTCCTTTCCGAATAGCTGCAATAATATGTTGCTGTGTCCTTTTCCTCAGTGGTGATGATACGCAGATGATGATGTGCTCTGGTCACACCTCTCACTAATATCATGTATCGTTGTTGATTAAGGCCTTCTGCATAGCGTACTGTCCAGGGCATGGTGACATTGTAGCTCAACAGCATGTTGGGGCCTTCTCCTGGATTCTGCTTGTACCAGCTAAGCATGCCTATTCTGACACTGGTCTTGAGAGGGCAGACCAGAGTGACATTTTTGCCCTGTTTGACTGAGACATTTGTGGATGTTTGCCATAGAATGCCTGGAAGAATACGTACAGTAACATGACTACCAAGAATAACATGAAAGGCCATTCCAGACACTTAAAATCAATTTTTATCTCAAAAGCATGAAATTCATGAATATATTTATTCATGCACCAGTTAGTGTGAATAACAGCAGTTGGATTAGCACGATATTATGAAAATGAATCAAATTTTCATCTTAATTTGAAAGAAATACATAAGAATAAATTGTTGAAAACAGATACTCACAGTGGAGTGTGAGACTCAGGAGAAACAGCGGTGCGGTTCTAGGACTCATGTTGTTGGTGGAGAAACCAGTACTATCAGTTTAAAGCTGTAGCTCTTTGTGTGATGTCATTGATAGTCTCTCCGATTGCTGATTGGCAGTTGTAACAGTGCATCAGGAAAACACAGCGAGGGATGAACACAGAGGAAGTGAAACTAGCCCAGTGAGGCTTACTGTATCAACTCTGTGTTGGAGAAAACATTTTCTCCCTTTAACATACTGAAGATCAGGGTGAGGAAATGGTTGATTTATTAATTCAATGTTTTTTTAATGATTTTCTGCGGTTTTGGAGCTACTACTACTACTACTACTACTACTACTACTACTACTACTGATAAAAATAAATAAATGAAAAAAAATAAAAATAAATAATAATAACAGTATTATTCAATACCATATGGACAATTTTTTGATATTCCTGTTTATTTATTGTCTTAACTGTATTTCGATATTGGAGCATTGCTGTGACGACTCAGTGACAAAAACATTAGTGTGGCCAGGATGTTGGATGATCACCACCTCACCTCACCTCACCCCCAACTCATCCCAAATGTATTGGGTGGAGCACCACAGTTCCACTGCTCCACAGCTCAGTCAATAGGTTCATGTTTATCTGTTCCAGAGACTCCTATTCTACTAGCAATACTCCAGGGACTAGACAAGCGTTGTGCTCACATCTGTGTCAGCAATGTGAGTAATTGAAGGCATTCAGTAGAACAAGTTTACACAAACATTCCAACATTAAGTGTATGATTATTAATTTTACTACTAATAATACTGCTACTGTTACTTCTACTATGGATATTATTACTTTTAATCGGGTGATTCTCAGCTGATTGTGTAAATACTGTAGAACATGAAGGAATTCAAAGCCCAGTAATGTGAGATCACTCCTCACAGTAACAGTTTTCTGAAACTGTTTACAATTTTGAAAGAAGAGTTTTATTGGGCTTTCGAAACACATTTTGAGTTATGATGTGCTTGACAGCTTGTGAAATCAGCATGTGCATGAGCCGACTGTGTATTAGACCATATGTATTATTATACTTTTATGAAAAGGATTAATATTTTTATAATTGTTTAAGAATTCCTTGAGACTCTTTTGTAGGGAAATAACAGTAATGCAACCTCAATGTTCATATACAGTACAACAAAACAAAGCCTGATGAAGTGTATTTCTGGTGAAGGTGCTGCAGATGGTACTTGTTAAAGTACTATTTTCACACATGAGAAGCTACATTACAGTTTGTTTCTGTTTGTTCTTTATTTGTGATTATGTTGGATACATCTAAATACTTGAATACTGAGCATGAGTTCCACATCTTTTACAGGCTTTTGGCTATTTTTGTTGTTGAAAAATGTTTATTTCTCCTTATCTATTGCTGTTCTAATAAAAATAAATAAAAATATTTCATCACATTTATAGTCTTCTTAACCTTTAGATCTCTAGGCCAATTTTATGTGACGTTTTTGTTGGTTCATAGTTTCATAGTCCTATGTAGCCCAATATCTGGGTGACATCATTAGCAGTTGTTAAATGAGTGAGCTTGATTATCTGCTATTAACTCATCCCACAAATATGAGACCATTGGGATGGTTAGATGGGGTAAGTCTTGTGGTATGTTATTATATGTGTATTATGTCTGTAGGTTACACTGATCCTGAGATATGAAGTATAGAAATGGCATGTAACTGCCTACAAAGTGCAAATCTCGGATTCTAAGGGTTAATGCCTTAAATGTGATACATCAGTAATGAATCTAGTAAAGGGTATTTATAGGGAAATTTTCCCTACTTTGTTGCAATAATCTACTTCTCTTTTCAGAAAACTTTACACTAAAACTTTACACTAAAGAAAACTGCTGTGAGGATTTGATTGTGTTTGTCCATAAAAGCATTATTGAGGTCAGGTTATGATGCTGGATGTTTAGTTTTGGATCACAAACACTACACCAACTCATCCCTAAGGTATTATATGGAGATTTATTCTTTACCTCTCAAGCCCATGCTTAGCATTGGACTCAGCAAAGGGAGAACTGTGTTAATTAGACATACGCCAAACTATTCCTTTACCGGGGAATTCCACCGAATAAAAAAACTGCATCCTTACATTAAGATTTAAACAGCGTCCTTCAGAGTGGTTTGGTGTGAATTTATCAGAGTTATTGCCCCTTAAAGCTCCCTCAGAGCTATTACATAAAATGTCTGTTAATACACTGCCTGATGAGAGTGTTTTATGACAGATTTGCAAGAATATTTCGGCCTTAAATGTATGACAGGTAAACACGGGGCATTCTAAAGCAAAATAGTGAAAGAATGCTTATATTCTCTGATCTTCCACTATTTTTACAATTATCATCGTAACATATATTACTCAAACATAAGCAAAAGTAGGTGCACTGCTCATTTTGAATAGTAAATGAAAGGTATAGATGTGCAGTGAAGAACCCTTACTACCACCACCACTGTGAGTGAATGCGTTTTTTTAGGATTTAACACCAACATCATCTGAATGATTTTGTTTACCTCTCTTAGAACCTGAGATCCACAAGTTGTGGGTAGTTACAAGCCGTTTTCTAGGCTTTATATGTCAGGATCAGAGGAACCTACACATACGACAAATTCGAATGATCAGTGAGTAATTCAGCTCAGAAAACATCTAAAATTAATTTGCTTCCAACTGAATGAAATCCAAGTTTAAATGTCAAAGGAGCCTTCCAGTGCACGTTTACTTTGTTTACTGTGTAAGTGTACATGACTGGCATGCTGACTCTGTCACTGACAATGGTCCTGAGAAAGGACAATACTATATATTTTACGATATATTTTTGTCAAATTCATACAAATATTTATATTCTGTTATTTTTTTACAACTCAAATAAAGACAATTAAAAAAAATAGTGTGATCCCCCTTCATTTATTTTTCACTTTCCTTTTTAAACCCTTGGACCCTTGATTAAGCTGAAAATTTCCCACATTTTCATGACTACATCACTGTCATTATCATCAGTTTCATAGGCTCTAAAATAAAACTTAGTGGGACACCACAAACTATGCAAAACCAAATGGTTACCAAATCATTTCTATTAATTTACAATCGAAAATGAATAATAAACATATAGGCTTCAAAGGGTTAATAAAGTATGTTGTTGTGTTGCTATATAATCAATCTCATACCACTGGTATTGTTCTGAAATTCCTAACCGAAACTCCCAGAATAACTCAAATGTTTTGCAAGATGCAGTCATGCTTCCACATTCCTAAACTTTAGACCTGAATATGGCTGTAGGGATCCAAATTCATTGCAATAGCCTTACCCATCATCATCAAGCCATCAAGCTCCAGTGACTCATACAGTCCAGAGGGTTCTGCATTCCAGCACATTCTGCAAAGTCTGTCATCAACCAGAAGAGGGCGCTCTAATTACAGTCTCTGATTTTAATCAAGAACACATTTTTTCCAGCCTTCTGTGTTTTACATTGATTATCTAAGCCTGTATGCTGTTGCTTTATTGGTGGATTCAGTATCACATTTCTCCATCCTGTGACTTTCTGAAGAATATACATATGAGAACGTGTTCAATTATTAACTGCACAACAGACAGTGCTACAGAAAAGTGTTCAAAGGCTAATGTTTCTAGGTACTCTGATTGAACTTTCATTGTGTTTTTACTGGAGGTAACAATACATTCCTCTTCTCTTGGTCACAAAGGAAAAGAATCCACATGCAGGAACAAGACAAGTCAAACAGAGGAAGAGAGAAGGAAAATAATGTATCATGATTGCCACACTGTAAAAAACAAAACAAACAACAACAAAAAAAAAGTCTATTTGAACCGTTTGAACCCCAGGCTAATTTGGTAGAATATTTTCATAGTTTGACATACAGTACTTAAATTCACCAAAACAAAACATGCCAGATATGGCTTTCGGTGTTTTGATCGAAAATTTACTTGGCCCATATATATTTTTTTGCTTATTGTGACTAAATAACATTTGTTTTCAGACAATTGTTGAAACTTTTTGAGTAGAAAATGCAAGACTTTTGATCAGTTACTTGTAATGATTGGTTTGACAAGGATATTTATAATACATTCTTCAAAATACTTGACAGTGGTCCAAATAAAGTACAAATATAATCACGTATGTATCGGTATTATCCCTTCTCAGGGCTTTTATTCTGAAATTTGAACACTGCAGAGCAAAGAAAGAGAGCAAACAGCCCCTCCCTTCTCAGTTTCCTCTACTACCCAGTGACATCATCAGTTTCGCCCCCTCTCTGTCTGATCAGTCTGAATTTGAATACAGGTTAAGCATGTACAGGTGGACAAAGCAGTAAACATGCACTGGAAGACTCCTTTGGCATTTAAACTGGGATTTAATTCAGATGGAAATTGGTGAATTTTAACTTTTCCA